>JADRCD010234814.1:0-36782 GCA_019843815.1 Montemys delectorum
GAATTCTGGAATATATTATATTAGCTGCCTCTCAGGGGACCTTTAAGATTCATTGTAGGATGAACTAATGCAACTTCTTTGAAGTCAGACACTGCAAGCTGACTTGCTTTTGGCAAGGAAACCTGAGCAGAAGTGACCTGTGGCATCCATGTCAACCCTCAAAGGACTATAGGCTGACTTGTCAAGTTCTCTTTCCACTCCACCATAGGACATGACAAAGTTTATCACAAGGGCAGTTCAAGCAGCTCGAATCTTCGAGTGGCTCTGGTTGCTGCTGCTTTATTTTGGGTAGGAGTTCATGTACGAAGTTGCTGCCTGGCTGTGTAGTATGAACAAAGATGAATTTTGGATAGTTCAAAATTTAAGATTTGGAGGTTTGGCTATCGTTACAATGTAAATTAGCTGTTCTATTCTGTTCTCTGGCCAAAAGCATCTTGAGGGAATGAAGGGATGACTTGAATTATACACCTCAAAATGTACCATGGAGGGAAGTTAGGGCAGGAGCTGAAGGTGTGAACCTGGGGGCAGGAACCATGGAGGAACGGTCTTTGTGGGCTTAATCATTGGCTTACAGCCTCATACCTAGATAGCTTTCTTACATAGCCCAGGCCAAGGAAACTGCACATCCTACAATTTTATAGGAAGAAGCTGGCCTTCCTATTACTCAAGACAATCCCTCACAGATACACCCACAGAACAACCTGCTAAAAATGTTGGCTCAATGAATGAGCCATTTTTCCCTTTTTTTTCTGGATCCAGGCTTGCCAAATTGACAGTGTTAACTTGGACACTAGCCTAAACTGAAAGATAGAGACCTTAATACATGTTTCACAGAGGACACGAGACAGGAAGGGGTAGTGAAAGAGGAAGAAGAAAGGAAAGGAGGGATGGAACTCAAAAAGAAGTGTGGGAGATGGTGTTATAGGGAGAGATGGGGGAAAAGTAAATGACAGAATTTGTTTTCAGCACTGTTCAGGGTTTTCTTTCTAACTTGGACATTTGGAAACTAAGGTTCATTTCCCCTGCCCCCTTTTGTCTCCAATATTCTGAGAACCCCGGAAGTATTCGGACATAAAATCCATGCTTCTTTGTGTGGAAGAAAATTCCATTTTCTCAAATCTAATGCATAGCAGAGCAAAATTTTTAGAGAAAGGTGGCAGCGAAATGAGGCAGGAAACAAAGCAATTGTGACTTTTGGGTAATAAATCCAAGCCATAAAGATTTCATTAGGCTCTCTAATACATTGCTAATGAAAAATCAGACCCTTTCCTATTTTACCTACGTTCTGAACATTAGAATCAACTTGTCTTCCCAAGCTTTGCACTCCATTTACATTAATTAGAAAGTTCCATATTAAGGAAAGCTTTTAATGGGCTGTTATTGTAGATGATTTTACTGGTGAGTTGCATTGTTCTGTTTAATAGCACATAAAATGGCATCTATAGAGGGGGCTTTGATAAAATTGAAGTTTTGATGGACTTGGGCTGAGCAGGTCATTGCTAATAGACTGGAGTCCAGGGAGATTTACCAGGAACACTTGTATAGCATCCATATGATTCTGCCCCTACAGTGTTCCAACTAATATTGATATAACAGGAAGACATGGGAACAAATATAAGCACATATATTGTCCTCTTCTTACTACAATGTTGGGTTTAGGATAAGGGCTCAGCTAACCGTATTGTCAGTACACACTAAGCATCACAGGGTTAGCTCTAGGAAGAGTTCTAAAAAGGGCCATTTTATTATATAATGTGTGTAACATTCTAGTAATCAAGAGGCAATGCATTTGATTAGGAATTTGGGTAGAATACATAAAGAAGTAAATAGGACAATAGAGATGAAAGATTTAGCCATTTGAATTTGATTCAATGAAAATCAGGTGGTTACTTTCCACTGCTGCATGCTTCATCACTATGGAAATTCAAACTAAATGTGGACTCATTCATCACATACTTATGGAAGATGGGCTGGCGCAGGGTCAGTGGTAATAGCTGGAAAGACAAGATTAATAAGCTGTAGTTCCTGTTTCCTAGCAATTCACATTTCAGTGGAGCAGACAGACACATAAACAAATATTTATACCAAAACTAACAGAAATATGTACAAAGTTGTCAGAACAAAGGGGTGATGAGAAGAGGGAGGGAGGTATACAGGAGGTCAGATGATGCTCTGGTATGTGGCCCACCATTCAAGATGAATCAGTAGGATGCTCAGGGGTAGACAAGGTGAGACATTGTTTCTAAGTCAGGAAGATGCTAAAATAGTGTGATGGATATTTGCATTATCTTTTAATCCATTGCATTAATCCATTGATAGGCGTTGGGTCACTCCACAGCTTGACTAGCATTGTGGATAATGCTACAATTAAGATGAGAATGAATATGATTTCCTTAAGATACTGATATCGGTTTTATAAAAATAGATCTGAAGAAGTGGTATTATCAGGTCACATGTCTAATTCACTGGTAAACTCATCATTGTCCCCATTTCTACAGTGTTTTAGGCTTCCTTAAGCAGAATGCAGAGTTCTAGCTCCCCCACATTCTTCCACACTTGTTGTTTTGGATGGTTTCCTTCTTATCAGGTTTAGTTTTGATATGTATTTCCACAGTGATCAGTGATGCCCCATCATCGCCTGCACCTCTGGGCCATCCGTTTCTTTGAAGAATCATCTACTCAAAGTCCTTGCTCCCTTGCATCAGCGTTCTGTTTTTGAGCTGCATAAATCCCTTCTAAACTTTGGATATGCAGACTTTATCACATCTGTGGTTGAATACTTCCTTCTCATCCTTTGTACTTTGTGCTCTCTCTTCCTTCTGGTGACTGTCCCCTCTGTTCTGAGAAAGCTTTTTAGGTGGCTGTAGCCATTCTTCTAATGTCACTTTTGTGATTTGTGAGGATTTTTTTTTTTTTTGGAGGAGCTTGTCTTTGTCTTTGTTTGTTTATTTGTTTGCATCACATCCAAGAAAGCCCTGCCTCAACCAGTGTCACGACCCTTTCCCTCCACATTTTATAGCTTCAGGTGAGATACATGTTTAGTCTACGTCATTACATTTAAACCTTTAATTTATATTATTGATCGTTAGAGTGAGAAAGCCCTGCCATTGGCGATAGCATACATGAGGTCAGAGGCCATTACAGTAGGCAAAATAATCCAGCCACAGATGGCACATGCATGATTCCATGTATGTGAGGTATCTAAAGTAGTAAAAGCAAAAGATGCAGAGAACAAAATAGTGATTGCCAAGGGCTGGGAGGAAGAAGGAGAAATAAAAAGTCAATTTTCAACTAGCACACTGTTTGTACTAGTGCTATAGGATTCAGTGCTATAGGAGAGTAAATTCTAGAATCTTTACATTATGCCTACAGTTGACAGTGCTGTTTTGTATACTTAAAAAACATGTTTGAGAGATAGATATTATCTTAAATATCCTTATCATAACATAAGCAAAATAAATAGCTACCTTCATTCCTAAAAACAGCAAATCAAAGACTACTTCATACCACACATATAAGGCAGAAATCTTTTATTTTATATACAATATGCAGGCTTGCATGTGGTAGGTGAAATAATCCAGCCACTCAAGGACACATACCTGACTCTACTCATACAAAGCATCTAAAGTAACAAAAGTAAAAGAGGCAGAGAATAGAATGATGATAGATGGGGATGTGGAGGGACACACACTGATGAAAAGACACATCAATGTGGCCTAGCAAGGGCAGAGATGGAGGGTGGCACTCCAGCAGAACTCAGGCATGGCTGAGGGTGAAGTGGAACAACACTAGAGCAAGGAGAAATGGACTCTTTCCCTGGAGCTGGAATGTCATTATGCTGTGAGACTTTGGGAGTAATAACAGATATTAGTTAGAGAATGACAGTAAGAATTTTGTCTCTGGTCATAATTACCTAATTGGAAAATTACTATAAGAGTCCTATAAGAAATTATAGGAGTCTAGCTAAAATAAGGAGGTTAAATTGAGGGGCTCTGAAGTTTCCCTGGATGAGGAGGATGAAGACTGCTTCTAGGCCAGGCTATCTCCTGCATTTCTAGCCGATCCTGTCTGGAGGAGGCTGGGAGGAGTTAAACTGGACAATTTACATGAAAGGAGACATGTCAAGTTTATACTTTTACAGGATATCTGCCGTTGCTATTACCTCATACATCTTCCTAACACTACTTTAAGGGAAAAATTACCATGTTCATTCCAAATGAGAAAGTTGATGTCTGTTTGTATGTCCAAGACCAGAGACCTGATGCCAAATTTGACTTAGCAGCCATTTTTTTTCCATACTACATCCTCTAGTTTTTTTTTCATAAGATTTTAGGATACAAGATAATTCTTGTCTGTTTAAAATTTGAAATAAGGCAACTGTTAGTGAAAATTATTTGATACTACACCCAGCCTGGTTATATACTCTAAGCATATTAAACTTATTCATGGAGAGTCTACATAGTACCTATAAATATCTTTCCAATAAAAGTGAGGTCATGTATTTCTGAGTGATAATACCCTGCTTGGGGCAGTGATATAAACCAGCAGGCTGAAGGCCAAACAACTTTAACCAGCCCAGAGATTCAATAAGTTAAAATACGTTTTGGAAGACAGCTTCAGGCTAGATCTGCCTTTTCTTTGGCAACTCTAGCACGACACCTTATTCAGGACAAGCAGACCAGCTCCCGAGGATGAATGTCTGCTTAAAGGGACGTTGGCATGGCATGCAGGTAAGAGTTTAACACAGAATTATACTCTGGGTGATTTTTGATATCACTGTTTTTTGAAAAGTTTATTATTTGGAAATAACTGTCAAAACTCTCACCATCCCCATTCCCTCTTTTTGAGACACCTCAAGATTGCTTATTTGGGAAATTATATAAGGCATGTAGTTCTTTACCTACAGGGAACATGTAGAAAGTTTGGAGACATTTTTTGTTATAATGGGAGGGTGGGAGCATCTAGTAGATGGAATTCAGGGATGCTGCTAATAATTGACAAAGGATGTAGAGTAAGTAACCCCACTCCAAAAGGTACCCATTCAAAATGTTAATAGTGCCAAGGTAGAGAGGGCTCTACCTTGATTGTAAAATAAATGAGATGTCTCCCATTCATGGTCTTTCTACAAGTTCAACTGTATTTGGAGTACCTACCATTACATTTTGTAAGGATCTATTTGTGTGGTTATTCATTGCTATGAGCTTAAATATGTCCTTTATAAGTCTGTGTTAGGTTTAGAAACAATATACACTGAGCCTCTGTTGGGAGGTAAGGTCCATAAGAAGGAGTTGGAGTTAGGAGAGTGCCCCTTAAGTGTAGTGCCAAAGGGCTTTTTTTTTTTAAGGTCCAAAGAATGGGAGTTTGATCTTTATACTCTAACCTTTTCTGCTGGTCTGTCAATGAAATGGCATTGCTAAAAAGCTCCTACTAGATGCCAACCTCTCAATATTGGATTTTTTAACTTCCCAAAGAGTAAGCCAAAACATTGCTGTTAATCACACCCTGCCAATTATGTGATATTTTACTGTAGCAATATAAAATGAACTCACCCGGTGAATAGCTTTCTGATTTAACACTATTGACACTCGTAGAGACTGACTATCACACTCATCTCTCTTTTCACAGCATCATTGCTTCTAAGAATCAGAATCATTTCCTTAAGGAGCCACAGCGGGGTAAACTTAATAATTGCACTGGGGAGATTATGGATGAAGGAACAGGGATTTGTAATACTTTGGGGGAGTGGGGGAAAAGTAAGGGAGGAAAGGAAGTGCTTGTGGATTCTAATGATTAAGAACAATTACTCTCTTCCTTGTAAATTCTTAGAGTCCACACATGTACCTCTCAAAGGAATAGCCTTTTATAATCAAATGGAAGCAAGAAAAAAATTAAAACAGAAGTTTCAATATGATATTAAAGCCTAAAGGCTGGAAGAGGGTTCGGAGTTGAGGGGGCAAAGACACAAGCTGCTCCAGCATCCCCTTTTTAGTCTCTCAGGAAGCACACCCAAGAAATGTTCCTGTTGCTGCCCTTGGAGGGTTGCGAACATGAAAAATCAACACAGGCTCTAGCATACTATCTTGGAACCGCAGACAAAGGGTCTTTCTTGGAACTTCACAAAGTGTGCATGTCACTGGGGGGTTCTCTGAAAAGCCTGAAGAATGAGAGGCTGTTTGGAGGTGTTGCCAAACCATGCCAAAGGGAGAGATTTTTTTGTTACATTCTGCAAGGTAAAAGAAATCTTAGGCGATATCGCCCTGTTTCTCATCAAGCAAGTGAATCACACAACTGAAGACAGAGCTAAGTGTTCTGTCACAATTAAATGTCATTGCATTTCTTTTCCATGAAAATGGAGGGGTTGGGTGGGTCAGTGGATAGAGCACTGATCCATGCTAGTGTGAGGAACAGTTTGAAACTCCACAATCCAGAGCAAAAAGCCAGGCAGATGTAATAGCTGCCTGCAATCCTAGTACCTACGAAGACAGGAGATTCCAGGGCAAAATGGACAGTTAGACCAGCCAGAATCCGTGAATTCCAGGTACAATGAGAGGGTAGCTTCAGTAAGTAAGGTGTAGCAAACTCTGCTCCACACCCTCCCTCCTCCTTCCTGATGGCTTTCCTGCTGTTCTATCAGACTCTATACCAGATGTCCCTCTTTTCACTTCCAGGGTTAATTTGCTCCCAGTAGGCTCTGCATTTCTGCTCTCTTGCCTCTATCTCGGCTAATTCTAATGGAGGCAGTCATTCTGAAACTCACTCAGTTCACAGACAAACGTTTCTTTCTCTACTTCTGCTTAGACCTTGAATGGAATGCCTTTGTTTCTTTGTTCTGTGCTAACTGTGAATCGCTATGGACCTGAAAGGTAAGAGGGCTGTTAGCATATATCAAGAAAAAGGAGAAAGAAGGAAAATGATAGGTTTTAATAAGGAAATAGACGTTGACATTTTCTTCTACCAGAGTTTACTAATCTTTCTTCTGATGGTTTTTTTCAAAGAAATCGACTTCATTTTTCTTACCCCAAACCACATATTTACCTTCTCTTAAAAAAAAAAAAAATCACTACCATTTGGCAGTGACCAGAATTTCACTTGACACAGAATAAAGTGAGAGGCCACAGATGTAAATGGTACGCTGTTGGGTTTCTAGAACAGATTATCATGTGACCATAATTGCATGGTTCTGTTCATATCCCCAGAGATTTGGGCATCACAATATAGATGTGGAAAACCTGAATGGGCCCTGGGAACTAGGTTGAGGCATCCTCCGCAGACAAGAAACAGTGACAGACTCAAGGGGGTGGCATGTAGACAGAATGTGATGGAGACAGGCATGGGTAGCAGAGTAGATCTTCACCCAGAAAAAAAAGAATTCTTTCCTGGATGTGTTAGGTTCATGGCTAAGGTATCTCTAACAAAAGACAGACTAGTAAGAGAAAGGCCCAGACAATTATTGAATAAAAGTTTTGTGTGACAAAGAGTCTTTAGAAATGAAGGTACAATGACATAGATGCCAGTGTAATTTCTGCTTAGATTTGATGAAGAATGGACATTGTGCAGCGGTCTGATTAGACAAGGGCATAGCACGTGGTAATTATCTGTCACGTGAAGCTTTCAAAAGGTTCCCAGATTCCTCTCTGGGTTCGTCCTTTCGTGATAAAGGTGCTTCTCTCCTCCAAGAAGTGCACCACTTTGATGGTTGTAGGACTGGCGGCCAAGTAGGTTGGATAAGTACAGGAAATCTATCCTACATGACTGTGTGTGCTAAGGAGCACAGTGCCAGGCACTGGATAGGACAATAGCTTTCTCTCCCTTCAAGGCCCCAACAGAAAATGAAAATCTTAGAATGTTCTACCTCCCATTAATCATTCTTTCACTTCAGGGCTGATCAAGCCCTGTTCCTGTGACTCTTCTAATAAAGCTCATCTGCCATTTCTCCTTGTTATAACATATAATTAGGGCATTGCATTCATGTCTGAGTGTATACTAGTCTGTGGGAATGAAACAGTAACAATGGGAGAAAACTGTGATCCAGAGGGGCCACATCTGTAGAAACACAGAAATGTGTACACACAGCCCAAGACCTCTGATGTTGCCTTAGCTCAGCTGCTTCTTGGCTCCAGCCTGCCTGATGTTATCAGTTCATCTTTTTTTTTTTTTTTTTTCCACCACTTCACACTTGGTCTGGAACAGTAACTCAGCATTCACATTTACAGGCAAATTTCAAGTAGTTTTCAATCTAAAATGCCACATGTATTTTCATGTATGCACTTAAAAATTAACATGTTTGAAACCATGACTCTTTTATTAGTAATTTTTTCTTTCCTTTTAAGGGAGGGAAACTTGACCACTGAGAGTTTCTGTAATCTGTCTCTAACTCCATTTCTCCCTTAGGCCCTGTGGGGTTTTTTTGTTTTTTGGTTTTTTTGCTTTTTTTTTTTTTTTTACTATACAATTTTTGCATAGCATGGTAGTTCTTTAAAAACTTATCAGTCTTATTTTATCCAGACAGATTACATTCCTGAGTGCTTGAGAATCAAATAGGATACAGATCAATGGAATCTCAACTGAAGACGAGCTGTGGCTACAACCCAGAGACCACACATAAGGTAGGATTTTACCCAAATTTATGAGAAGCAGATAAAAATGCTTTAATCCTAGGATAACAATATAGATCTTTAAGAGCCAAATTGTAGAAAGTTGAAATGAAAAGAGAGAGAGAGAGAGAGAGAGAGAGAGAGAGAGAGAGAGAGAGAGAGAGAGATGAGTAAGAGGCAGGCTGCAGATGTGATGATCTACTTTCAAAATCCACACTAAGGTGTTTCTCTTTGGCAGACCCACATTTATCTTTCTGTTTTACCTGTTTTCTCTTCTGGAAAAAGACTTACTTAGCTGAATACTTCTCTTTATGGCCAGAGACATAGCAAACGGGATGTCATGTTTATCTACAGGATAAGTAATGAAGCATCTAAGCTCACCTCTACAATGTCATTGTCTCGTTGGTGATTGGTGTGGGTATGTGACAAAGTTCTGGCCAATAAGATACAAGGAAATTTTGCTTTGATGGCTCACATCTGTAAACTCAGCACTTGGAAGGTACAAAGACAGGAAGACCAGGAGTTCAAAGTCATGCCAGGCTATAGAAGAATCTGTCTCAAACAAAACAGAATCAAACCACAACACACATCAAGAGGAGACTAAACAAACACAGACACTGTTTCATGCCGACCACACCCTCCCCTAACTGCCGTGCTTTATTTTCTACAGCCCCATCATCACTGTACAGGCTGGTTTTGTGTGTCAACTTGACACAGGCTGGAGTTATCACAGAGAAGGGAATTTCAGTTGGGGAAGTGCCTCCATGAGACCCAGCTGTGGGGCATTTTCTCAGTGATCAAGGGGGTAGAGCCCCTTGTGAGTGGTGCCATCCCTGGGCTGGAAGTCTTGGGTTCTATAAGAGAGCAGGATGAGCAAGCCAGGAGAGGCAAGCCAGTAAGAAACATCCCTCCATGGCCTCTGCATCAGCTCCTGCTTCCTGACCTGCTTGAGTTCCAGTCCTGACTTCCTCTGGTGATAAACAGCCATGTGGAAGTAAGCTGAATAAACCCTTTCCTACCCAACTTGCTTCTTGGTCATGATGTTTGTGCAGGAATAGAAATCCTGACTAAGACAATCACCCAATTTAATAAGGACCTTTCATTTTACATAGTCTGAGTTTTGAAACTGGATCTCATTCTGTACCTCAGACCAGCCTGTAACTCACTCTAGAGTCCATTTTATCTTCAAATTCATGACACCCCTCCTGTCACAGTCTTCCTCAAGTGCTCTTATTACAAGCATAAGTCACCATGCAATAACTCATGCTCAGGTTTTAGAAATGAGGCTGGTAAAATGGCTCAGAGGGTAAAGAGACCTGCTACCAAGTCCTGGGACTTTCTAATGTCCTTTGGCCTCTATTCATGCAACTACTATGCCTTGAGCGCCCACTATACATAGTTACATAATGAGTGTCCATCATTATGGACCTAGATTCCCTTGTGTTCTCTGCAGTCGGCTGCCCTCCTCATAAGACAGGTGCTGTGACCTCCTGCATACCACATTGGAATAGCACAGCATCCCTCATCTCCTAATATCCTCTCATTACCAGGCAAGGAACTGCTTCCAAAGGGTAGAACAAATCCTACCCCCTAGATCTCTTTGGCCTCCATGGATTAATATACACACATCTGCACACTGACACATACACATAAATTACATAAATCCTTTCAAAAATACAATATAGTATGGCCTGATTTTGTAAAGCAAACATATGTAAAAAAAAAAAAGTATATACTGGACACTTAGTTTGTATCACTTACATTGTTGAACACTTTTTAAATCACCCAAATCACAATGTAAGGAAAGAGATCCCAGCTCACCACACATGGGAAACAAGGCTGAAAAAATGTAGGTGATGTACTTTGTGCCCAGTAGCTAGAAAGGAACTGAGAGTGACCCACTTTTATCTAGTTTGAATATCAATGTTCTGTGATATCCTTCCATAGTATGTGTTACATAACAAATTGTTTAAAGATTGAACAAATATACACAAGGCCATTTCTTAATAAAACACTAGATAAACAAATAGCCAACAGACATGTAAAACTCTCATTAAACTCATGGACAAAATGAAGTAAAGTTAAAAGGTTTTGTTTACTTTATACTAAAACAAAACGCTTAAGCTGCTGTGCCCTGAATGTATTACTAAAGATTATCATTTATCTGTACAAAGATTTATGTGCATTAAAGTAGTAAGTATAATAGTCAAAAATGACCCAGTAGCAGGTACTAGTTAAGTAAATTATATAAAATCCAATGATGGAGTATTATGTAGTCATTAAAATGATGTAAAGGTTATTTATGAGACATGAAAGTGATGAGTATATTATTACAAGAAAAATACAGGTTTTCAGATAGCGTGTACAGCAGAATTCTAATACTATGTCAACAAGAACAAAGCGTTTTTGCATATGTCTTGATTTGAGTATTAAAATTCTGGAAGAAAGTCAACTTTAATAATAATAATTATGCCTGCACAGAAAGATCATGGGTGATAATTTTCCATTTATGTATTTTAATATAAGACCAAATCAGATTATCAATCAGTACTCTAACACTTAGCGGCTTAAAATGCTAGTGATTTATCAGCCTGTAAACCAGCTGCATAGGCTATTGCACTCAAATTGCTTGGGATCACTCAGACACCTGTCACCTGAAGGCTCGCCTGAGGCTGGAGGTTCTGAGACAGCCTTACTCCTGCTTGACAGTAGACACTGAATGATCAAGCCCTATGCACTAAAGACTCAGGTTCTCTACAAAATGACCCCAGGGATCAACAGGGTAAAAACAGACACTCTAAGACCTAGCTTCTAGGCCTTCATAGCATCATTTCTGCCCTGTTCTGTGGGTCAAAGAAGCTCTATGTCAGCACAGACTTAAGGGAATGGAGAAAGATTCATTCACTCCCTCTCCCTCTCCCTTTTCATCTCCCACTCTCTGTCCCTCTCCCTCTTCAACTCCCTTTCCATCTCCCTCTCCCTCTACCTCTCTTTCTCTTGCTTGCAAGAGTGATAGTGGGGGATGAGAACTTTTATTATAACACTCTGAAAAACAAATCTAGCAAGTTGCTAACAACTATAGTCAACTAATTAACTATGTTTATCTCATTGAAAACGACCTTCTCAGGATCCTGTTTTGAACCTAAATGAGGTCCCTCTTTAGATTTGTCTGAATTTTCTAGGGTCTGATGACATGGCTCCACTAGGACTTCGTTATGCACAGTGGTTCATTACTGTATCATTGTAGTTTATTATAAAAACTGGGATCGTTATAGCAGTGACATAGTATGTACTCTGCTAGTATCTGGGGAGGCATTCTGTCAATAGGATGGAATGTCTTATATGTAGATTGCCTTTGAGACACATGCCTTCATCCAAATGTAATAAGAATGAGGAAGAAACAGAGCTATTTTAGTTATTTTTAAATGAATCCCATGATGTTGATAATGGAGCTGGTAACCATGGCAGCGTTGATCTCCGTGTTTGGGTTGTCAGCCTTCTCCCTTGGTGGAGATGGAAGAGCTTGTTCCTGTGAGCATCAGCAATGCAAGTCTATACCTCAGCATCTTCCAAGAATACCATGATCAGAAGTGGAGCAGTTGTAACTATGGTACCCTACAAGGTAACTTCCTATAGAACTCTGACTTTCATCTTGACAGTGTTGTAGGAAGGCATCTCCAGTGCCAAGGAAGTGGGGGGATAGTGGGAGAGCTACTGAAGAAGTTTAGCTAACAATACACAAAGAATGATGGAATCACCAGGGTGGGGTCTTTTTAAGTCCACATACCTCTGGAGCCCACAAAAGATCCTTATTTTGATGAGCATATGACTAGAATGATGGATCCTAATAAACTCTTCCAGGATAAGCCAGACATTCAAACAACTTTGGGGAAATTATGGTCTAAACATGGGGTATCCTGAGGCTCAAACCAGTTTTGGAGAATATTGGAATGAGGCTAATTTTCCTCTCATGACCAGATTGTTCCAAGATATTGCTGTGAGCTGGGCAGCATGGGATGTATTTACTGACTCATTTTGCACAAGTATCGCAACAATATGAGTTAAACGCAATTCTCTGGGTTCTGGTCACCATTAACATCACTTTTCACCCAGGAAAATATATTGTGTCTTTCCAAATCTGACTTATAAGATGACTCTGGCAATATCACCTTTGGTAAAGTGAGGATGGCCTAGAGCTGGGTTGCCTTAGCAACAAATAGGATTGAACATTAACAATTGAATCCAGATGGCCATTACAGACAGACAAGAAAACAGTCCCTGCTCACTTTGGAATATGTCCACCATCCAGTAGTATATTAACCTACAACAGGGTCTTAAAGCATGTCATGTCTCCTCTATCTCTAGTCAGAGCCATAGCTATAGCATATCTTGGGTTGGATTACATGCTCGCTGTATTAATGAGACTACAGGGCAGAGTACAACAGATCACTGGCATCTTAGCAAAATGCTGAACATTGATTTATGCATATCACTCAAACCATATATGGGACTCAAATATGGCTTCCCTCTTCTTAGTAAGAATGAATCTAGACAGACACTGCTGATTGATTGATTCATTTATTCATTTTTTTAAATCAAAGAGTCCCTTTTTCCTGATCCTGTACAAGATTCTAAGGCTACAATTGTGACTGCTATAATTTCTGCCCTCAAGGTGTCCTGCCAGGAGAGCAGATGGTATTTAAATCCCTGCTGTGTTTGAGAAGGATTTCAGAAAGATATTCACAAGATGAGAAGCCAGATAATGACAGGACTACCCATGTCCGAGTGAGTCAAAAAATACAACATCAAGGGACCAAATATTATTAGATAAGGGATACTGGAAAAAAAGACAGAAACAATGTAGAAGGGGGTATCCTTATAAAGAAATGGTAATTGCAAGGGCCCAAACTAGATTTTTATGGTGTATTAAAGGCATGAGAAAGATGCTGACATGATCAAGGGTGGAAATGGAAAAAGGTGCCTAGAAAGTCACACTAAGTGTTCAGGCCCGTGAGAAGAAAACCACCCAGGGATTTTGAGCAGGTAGAGTTGGTAACAGCTATTCTATGCTATTTCTGTAGTTGAGGCAAGGTTTAACAGATGAAGCTGGAAGGGATATTTGGAAAAGAGGTGGCCGTGAGGTGTGAGTGGGACGGTGAAGCCTAAGATGCCTCACCAGCACCACTTTCTAGCTCAGGAGTATAGTATCTACTTTTTATCAGAACAGGAATCTAAGAGCAGAAGTTTAGAAAAGCAGATTGGCTGACTCATGTTTCAGCTTAGAATAACTCAAATATAAATGTTAAAATACTAAGTAAATTAACCTTTATTTCAAAACATTATCAGGCTTGGCATTTTAATGTATCATAGGTTTAATTTCTCAGGAACTTAATGATTTCTTCCTCTACCTCCTCATTGTGAATTCCATCACTTCCAAACATTCCCTGATAAGGCATCATATAAGAAAGTTCAGCAGAATCAAACCAACACTTGATGTAAAGCCTGGCAGGGTGATAAGAAGCCTGGTACATGGAAAAAATATTAAGAGTGTAATATTTATACAGTGAGAAGCCATTTTTGAAATGTTTCTCCTAATTCATTTTACTATAGTAGAGATCAGGTAAAGAGAATATATTATTTCTCCATTCTGTTTTATAGGTAAGAGAACCATTTGCATATGTGCACACACATAGATAATACAAAGGCAACAATGGGAGTCAGCTGGATCAAATACCACACAGGAATGTAGACAAGTCCACCAAGCTCTAAAACTTTAACGAATAGCAGTGAGCACTACCATTGTGGTGCTTAGGTGCTATACTGTTCAGTCCAGCACTGTCGTAAGGATAGTAGGTTAGGAGGCCAGGCAGCACGCTGTCAGTGTCAAAGCTGGTCAGCACATGGTTTTTCTTGTGACAGACATTTCCTTTGTGATGCCGGGTGATCTCATTCCAAGCAGGCTAAGAACAATTACAAGAGAACGGGATACAGAATGGCACATTAGTCCAGGTAAAGGAGACATGGGTAGGAGACAGAGAAAAGAGAGCTGAGGACTGAATGAAAGAAGGTAACAGAGAAGACAGAGGGAGCAGAAAGGAGACCGAAAGAAAGGTGAGCTCATGAGTTGATGTCTCAGTTTCTCATGTTAATGCCCATTTTCCCATAGCCTTCCTGATTGGAGACTTGGGATCCATTCCATGCTTTCCGGCAATTCTTTCTCTCTTGATTAAGCCAGGTGGAATGGGTTTCTATTGTTTGGAACCATCCACGCCTGGGACAAAACAGATGAGGGTCTATTTTCAGATAATTGGGCCCAAGAGGCGGGAGACAAGCATGCAACCAACATATTTGGGAGAAATGCAGAGATATACATGCTCATATTCAGAAAGATGTCCTATTTGCCTCTGGGAGATAAAGCATTACGAACAGCAAAAGGAAAACTGTGTGAAAAAGCCTAAGACCCCAGTATTGACCCAGTTCAGAGCAGGATCTAGTCTGACCCAATGACCTATATCCGATTATATATAGCACCCATCCAACGGTGGTGTTCAAGTACACAGGAAGGAAGGGGGACTCACAAATCTTGTTTCTAACAATGCAAACGTGATAATAAAGTGTGCTGTGGGTTATAGGCCATTTAATCTTAGACACCTATGTGGTTTCTCATCATCTCTTACCAATAGTGTCTGTGCTTTGGCTCTCGAGGGCTGTGATTGTGCATGTGTGCGTATGAATGTGCTTCTCTATTTACTTACGAGTGTGTGGGTATTAGAAATATGGCTTGATTATGTGAATCCAAGGAATATGAAAATACTTAGATAGAACAGTGATGCAAGTTTGACATGTTTGTCTCATTATTAAGTATACATGGTGCAGAATTCAGGAAGCATATCTAAGAAGAAGAAAAAAGTCTTAGTTTGATTGCCCTGGGGTAGCAACTCCATATATTCTCCATTGGTAGCCCCTTGCCTTATTTATTCTCCCTTTCCTGGTCTTTCATACACAAATTTTTGTTACATATGACTTATGTTACATGATACTTATTTTGTTACATAAATCTGCAATCTTGACATGTGAACCGCATTATAAATTATTTCAAGATATTTCATCATGAGCAAGTATTAATTACCTACCTGTTTTTCTATTTTTACAATTCTAAGTTGTTCTAAAGGTGATTGGTTGTGTAAGCAATTGTATTTTAAAAGTTGGGCTTTAAATTTTTTAGGGTGCCACAGATACACATTTTTCTCAAGAGCTTCATAGAAGGTGGAATGTGGGTTCTAGGTCTCACAGGTTGTAATTGAAGATTTTTGGTGATATGTGGGTTAAGATATTTGGTGTCACATTTAAATTTTAGTGTTAGAGAAGTCCATTTCTTTTTATTAAAACTTTAAGACTCTGAGTCTTCAATTGTTCTCCAGCCCCATCAGCATGCAAACAAACCAGGTTCTTTGTGATTACAGAGACTGATACTTGTCTAGTTACCAGGTCTGCAGAGTCCTGTAAAGAAGTGCCCAAGACTAAGACGAGGTTTTGACCCAGCTTCTGCTTAACCCATCTAAATGAGCTATTGGTACAAGTGACCTGTTCTCATCATTTTACATAGGGAGTCATTCTGTTGCGCCTGGTGCCTATAGAAATACTAGACTTTGCATATCCTTTTGGATAGGAGTTGACCTCTTCATCATTCCAAGCCATCTGGGATTTTTACCTCAGAATCAAAACCGACTTTGGAGCCTCATCCTGATCCCCAGATTAACAAGGACTCTGGGTTCATGTGGGCATTTCCTCTACATTCAAACTTAGAGCTATTCTCTACCCAACTCTACCAATAGAGGGTGACTAGCATTCACTTTTGGGCATATGGTTGGATGAAGCTCTTTCCTCAGCCATGGCCATATGCATGATTCGTGGCTACTGGAACACAGGTGAAAAGACTCATCTGACTTCTATCCTGGCTCAAAAGATACATATAGAATCGATCACTCTTTCTCACTTATAGATGTCCCAACAGATCCTGCTGAGCACTGAAATTCCCTGAGAAATCAAGAAGATGCCAGAAAGAACTCAGGTCCTTGCACTGAGTGAAGAACTAACCTTCGCATACCTGTCAACACTCAACCAACTATTCTTTGAAAACAGGAGCTGTTTTTTGTTGCTATTGTTGTGATTTCCATTTGGGGCCCATGTTAAGTGAGCTAGGCTCATAGTTTCATAGAAAATGATTCAATCATAGTGAACTTACTTGAGGTATTTCGCCTGTTAGAGAGAGGCCATATCCATCAAATTCAAAAGGTATGACTTTGGACAACACTTGATGGGGGGGGGGGCGGGGCTTAGGCTTCAACTTTTTAGAACAGCAAGTCTCTTCTCCATGGCTTGAAGAATGTCTCTAGACCTAACAGTTCTTTATGTGAAAGATCTAAAGTAACAAGAAACTTTCAGCCATGGGGGATGAAGAACATATTTTTAATAGATAACTTGGATAATATATGTAAGAGCACAAGAGCCAACAATTACTACAAATATGAAGAAAATTTGGTAAATTCGGGTGAGCGTGAGATTTTAATCATTTTAGCTGTTAAAAATTATTACTATATTTACATTTTGCAGATGGAATAAAAATGAATATGCACATAAAGGTTGTTGTTTTCAACCTGAAATACTCCCATATGTTGATGTGTTTGAATACTCAATCCCCAGCTGATGGCATTGTTTAGGGAGGTTGTAGACCCTTTGAGAGATGGAACCTTGCTAGAGGAAGTGAGTTAAAGAGGGTAGTCCTTGAGGTTTAATAGCCTGTTTCCAGTGTTTGTCCACCCTGCGCTTTCCAGAGTGTGTGAGCAAATGTGAATAGCCACTAGTAGGTGAAGGTTCTAGTTAGATATCATCTGGAATTTTTCATGTCCATTAAGATATAAGAGTGTTATCTTCAGCAATTGGGGCCTTACCATCAGCTTGTTGAGAACAACCAATAGCCTTGGCAATAGCCTGAGTTGTTTGGGGGTTTCCATGAGGCCATTTTTGCCAACAACTCAACTAGATGTAAGCCATTTCTGGCACTGGATGTTTCATTTGGTGATGAGAGATGTCTAGCTGGGGCCTTATCTCTCTTGTTAGTTGGTGACTCCAATTTTATTTCTTTCATGTAAGTATAGTAGATATTTTAGGAAGCTTCTATAGAAGTAGATCTCCATATGACCCATCTAACATCCCTTAGTGGTCACTCCCTGTATCCCTTCTCTTTCCCTCCTCTTCCAGAATATATCCTATGGAGAAAAAAATGCTTTGAATAAAAACTATGAATAAATAAATTATAGATTTCCTATGGAGAAGGCCTGGGGGGTTATCTAGAGGGATACTGGTACCAGAGATGAGGCTCGTATATGTGCATATTGAACACAACAAAATGTTTATTGAGGAATGTGGTGTCTTATCACTAGTAAAACTATTTGGTATAATAACAAAAAGAAGAAGGAAGAGGATGAAGAAGAGGAAGAGGATTTGAAAGGCTACCATGCCTTCCTCGTCTGCTACCATATCTTATCTTCCTTGATTGTCTGTATCCCTATGTAACTAAGCTAAAAAAAAAATTCTTCCTCCCCTACTTTGCTTTGTCATAGTATGTTGTCACAACAATGAGTGAGTAACGAAGACAGAGATCAAGGGAAAAAAAATTACATTATGCAACAAAGCATCATTCAGGGGAATAGTGATCATTTTGACTAAATGTACACTGAACTGAGTATATTCATAAATGCTCTGTGTATATGCATGTGTGTGTGTTTACGTTTCTTATTTCAATGCAATCTGTTACAGGAACAATTTTACAAGTCACATTTTGAATCTTCCCATGGTCACATCTTTTTTTTTTTTTTTTTTTTTTTTCACATGAAGAAACTTTATCCTAAGTCTACAGACCCAAGATCCTACGGAAGATCCCACTGACACGGTGAACTGAATGCAGGACATGAAGAGAGACATTTTCACGCCCAAAGGCCTAGAAGTAGCAAAAAATATATCCAGGGGAATGTGATCCAAGCACTTTAACATTACATATTAAGGAAAAATAACAAAACAAAATCTGGAGGCTACACAAACTTAAAACAGTGACAAATAATACAGAGGCAATGAAGACATAAAGCTGGCCTTTGAGGAAAAAATGAATCTTTGCTGAAACAAATAAAGACAAAAATGTAATATAAAATATTAAAAAGAAAAGGACATTGTAACCATAAGTAGGAAAGAGATTAAATGCATTTATAACTTTAAAGAGATTTTTATGTATAATCTCATAGCAACAAATTTGGAAACTAGAGAGTAATGTTTTCCTGAGACAAAAAAGGAAATAAATTCAACCAAGAAGATGAAAAACTACCGAACGGGTTTAAAAAGTCATTGAAATATTTTTTACCAAATCCCATCAAATCTAGATCCTGTTTTCTCAACTTACTTAAAATATATCTTTTAAAGAAAGTAACTCTAATTATTAATATGTGGATAATATGTAAATCCTTATTTATGTTCACATAATATGTAAATTTTCTCAGTCCATTTAAATCAAAGCTTCTTCATTTATTTATGCATCAAAGATGATCTTAAGATATGACACAAACAAAACAAAAAATTAGACGAGATATCAATTCTGTTTTATGAAACAGATGGAAAATATTAAACAAAGGGCATTTGTCAGCACTTCAAAAGGATAAACCATGACTAAGCAAGAATTTCTGCAGAAATGTTTCACATTCAGCAAATATATTATAGCACTTGCATCACAACCAGAGCATAATAAGCAAAGCCATATGGTTGAATCAATAGACACTGAAATGACATGTCATTGAGCCACCCTCTTCTCTCACTCTGGTAACTGATACTAAAGCTTTCATCTAGAGAGGTACCTGTCCCTCTCTTCTCAGCAGACTTAGAGAAGAAGGTTCTGTACCCAATTTAGGGTAGGGCTTGTGATCTACACCTAAGTGATCACATGGTCATTTTTCAGGAATCGCAAGAATATCAGCTCTTTCCCTAGCCCTGAATTTGAAATGAATTACATGGGCTCTTGCTGCAGCCCTTGGGTGTCCACAATGACAGTCTGTAAGAGTTATCAGACCTTGGTGACCTAGTTTGAGACCTTCTATCAAGTTGTCCCTCTGACAGCATATCCTGTTGGAAAAGCTTAGGCCAGTTTGAGTTAAGAGAGCTTGGTTATTTGTCACAGAAGTTTTCTTTGGTGTATTTGTCAAGATGAACTAGGTAAAATCCACTAAATACACTTAATGAAAACGTTAACTAAAACAGGGATTGAAGGACATTGAGAATAAAAAAAGGCTTTTTAAAAAGTCTTCAGTAAATATCAGGTTTAAGATGCAAACTATTGAAGCTGTTTTAAAGCCATGAATGAGATAGGCCATCATTTCTAGTTCTATTTTGCATTATTCTTGTGGCTTAAGCCAATACACTAAGCAGTAAGTAAAATGCTCAGGAAAATACAGAAACAGAATGTACATATGTGAATGTATTGGCAAATGGTGTGATTATAAACTTAGAAACTTTGAGATGGCTTATAAAACTATTGGAACTTATATAGCAATGGTTTATTTGGCTAGAATTGATGTAAGCAGAAAGTTTACGGCACTGATCCAAAATAAGAATTGGGGATTGCCATACATTTGAATGAGAAGACTCAAAGTTGTAAATAAATCAATACTTCCAAAGTCAGTACATGGATGGATCAGAATTTCATTCAGAATCTCAATGATTTTCTTTCATAAGATTAACTTCCAGGTGACATTAAAGTCTATGTGAAACAATCTATGAGTAAGACTACCCAGAAAGCTATGGAAAGTAGGGGGAGACGCTATTTCTCTTTAACGTGACAATAAAAGTATATTTTCTGCCCAAGAACAAGTAATAATTTAGTGGAATGGAATAGAAATTTCAGGATTCTATGACTATTCAGTCAGTAACTAGAATGCTATTTTAACTCAGTTGAACCCATGGACATTTTTATTTGAGTAAGATTTATAAATATATAAGATGATCTTTTCTTGAGACACTTAAGAAAAATATACATATTGCAGATAGTAAAATTAGGAAATGTATTTAGGGAATCTTGAAGATGCAAAAGTAAAATGTCTCCCTTTCTCTTTGATGGAAAACTGGACCCTTTGTGTTAAATGTATCTTGCAATCCTTATTTCATTTTAAGAATATGTTACTTACCACCTATACATTGAGTTGTCACAGAACTAACCCAATAACAGAGCTGGGGATGTAAAAGTGATCTGAAGACTTGTTTAAAATCACGAGGCTCTTGGCTTTATCCCCTAAACTACAAAACACACAGCATTAAAGATCAATTGATCATTCAATGATCATTTCAATCTATGATCTTTCAATCATGGAAGAACAAGGAGAAAGATCTGTGTGATCTTTCTTCATCTGCTTGCTGCTGTAACAAAAGACTGGAAAGTAGGTAATTTACAAACAAGAGAAATGTGTGTCTTCACAGTAGTAGAAGCTAGGATGTTCAGGATGAAGGTGGTGTGCCTTGGATATGGTCTACTCTTTTATTCCTTATATGGCCCCTCTTGTTGTGTCCTCACATTGAAGCAGGAGCAAACAGCTCCTTCATATCCCTCTCCTAAGTGCTGATCTGACTCAAGAGACAGGAACACTTCATGACTTACCTCTTGAAGGCTTTACCTCCCTACTGTCACATCGATGACTAAGTTTCACATTTGAGTATGGAGAGATAAGTTGAAACCATACCACTGATAGATCTGATCTAGTAAATCTCAACTGTCATTGAAGTGTAACAGCACAATGAAACATTGGACTAAATTCAAGAGTAAGGTCACATGAAAGCTTTACCTGTATGAGCTGAAAATTTAACAAATTTCTTATGCTATAAAGGCATTAACTGGAAATCATTTAATAAAGATGAGATAATATGAAATTGTGGAATTATTCTATATCCAAAGTATACTTATGTGAAAGCATCCTTCTGTCGCATAGTAAAATAGGAAATAATAATAATAATAATAATAATAATAATAATACACTGCTTTTTTTAATCCCAACACTGTGGTTATATCCTAATTTGTTATCTTAGTTAGCTTCAGAATAATAAAAATTAAAGGAAACAAAATAACTAAGAATTCAGGTTAGAGAATAACTCATTTCTTAATTTCAGTGTTGATTTTGGCCCAGGGACTGAAGCCTACCTTCCTTTATTTTTGTAAGTAAAGTATTATTAAAATACAGTGACACACATTTGTCATTTATTATCTGCAGCTGCCATTATGATTCCCCAACTTGGGCATACAGAAAAGTTGTATGCCCAAAGATAATAACTGACTGAGACTTGATAAGTTTAAAAATTATAAATGTAGAAATACACAAACAAATACAATCAAAATTTGATTCAAAGAAGTCAAAATCACAATTCATTCTAGATATTTCAGAAGAGAATAACTATTGTGTTTCATCCAAAAATGAAAATTTTACTGCCACAACTGAATATTGCATTGCCTCATTACAACCAAGAGTGGAGATAAATTATTGAAAACATGTAAACCAAAACATTGATGGGAAAGGCATAACAAAATTCTTAGGCAACCAGGAGGAGAAATTCACAAAGGAGAAGTTAGGAGAAGAATACATTAAGAGTAATACTCAAGGTTGTTAAAACAAAGCTTCATTGCAGACAATAGCATACAGCAGCTAACAACTGATAAGATGAATGGGAATATAAAGTATATAAAAAGTGCACATGATAACAGTGCTATATAAAGCAATACAAGGATGCTCAGCACTGGAAATGCAGAAAGCAAAGCAGAGAATAGAAATCTGCAAATCCACAACTGTACTTGAAATTTGATAGAGTAAACAAGAGAAAATCATTAAGTTTGAGAAGATCGGAGCAAAGCTATAAACCAACTGCACCTAATTAATTTTAAGTGACTCCACCTGCCAAAGGTAGAGTGCACATCTTTTCAAGTGCACTGAGCAAAGTCACTCAGAGAAACTGTATACTGTACTACAATCCAAATCTCATGAGTCTAAAAGAACCATGTTCAGGTAGGATGTTATTTCTGACCACAATGTAGTTCAAGTAAAAAGCCACATAAGAGATACATCTGGAAAGTCTATTGGTATTTTAATTTTTCATACAAATGTTACTTATAATCCATAGATCAAAGAAAAAGATACTAGGGAAATGAGAACATAACACATTTTTTGGAAGTGAACATTCAGGCGGTCTAACTATGCCTAATATGAGATACAGACCAAGTAGTATCTAAAGTGAAACTGGGTATACAATACTCATAGGGAGAAACTAAAACTAATAACTGGAGAAGTAGCTTACTTATAGAGCTCTTAGCTAGCATATACAGGCTCCAGACCTTCAGAGGCAGTAGCAGAGACAGAGACAGAGAAAGATTTGACAACTATGTGGAGTTTCAGAAGAAAAAAATTAGGAAAAAAAAACAGGAAAAGGAGGCAAAAAGAAAGAAATGCAAAAGAGTTTCAATTGAAAATAGAAAATGAAGAAACATTATGGAATAAAAACAAATCTAAGAGTTGATTATTTGAAAGACTAAGACAGCCTGACAGGTGTCAAGACAGACAGACAAAAAAAAATAGGACAATATAATAGAAAACATCATGAGAGATGATGGGGACATCACAAGAAAGGGGGCATGGCCAGTGCTGTATGCTGATATACTTGATAGCACTCACTCATAATGATAAGCAAACAACAAAACTCCTGGTCATCTGAGGACACTGCATATCAATAAAGTAGAAAGAGGATATTTGGGGAGAGGAGGGAACCAGCAATAGAGGAGAAGAGAGTTAGGGTAGTAAAGAGTGAGTACGTTCAAAGTACATAGTGTATCTGCATGAAAATGTCACTGTGGTATACCCAACAATAGTCTGGGGACATTTGCACTTTCTGACATGAAGAGTTCGAGGCAGGGAGGATAGAGATGGTGATGGGATGTTGTAAAAGCAGGAAAAGGACTTATTGGAGAGGAAAAAGAGGGTGTCAGCGAAACGGAGCAGAGAAGAGCAATGGAACAATAAGAATGATCAAATATATGTATGAAATTATCACAATGAAATCAATCATTTTATATACTAACCAAAATTTAATTTAAAAATTAATGACAATTAAAAAAGAAGTGTGTAACAAAACTCATCTGTCTGTATAATGAATATACATTAATGACTTTTTAAAAATGATTTCAGTGACCCACCACTGTTTGATTGGATTTAAGGCTCACTCCATTCCATGAGATGGAACCCATATCCCCACTGTTTAAGAGGCCAAGAACATGAGACTAATAAATCACCGGCCTATGGAAGTCTAACATTTGTATTCTGCTAGTGAATGTAGCAGTAAAGTGACTCCTAATGACATACTGTTGTACCCAGTGATCTTAGCATAATCACTGAGCCCCCATCAGTGAAGCAACCTCTTGTAGTAGATGGTGATTAACACAGAATCCCAGAGCTGAACAATGTGCAGAAAGTGGAAGGCTTTGCAGAACTCAGCCCTGAATAGAATGGCTTTATCAAATTCCTTCCCGCAAGGCTCAGGGATCTATGTGCAGGCAAGAGTGGGAAGGCTGTAAGAGCCAGAGGTGGTGGGCTCCAAGGAAACACCATCTTCTAGACATGACAGGGCATATACACACATGAACTCAGAGACTCTGACAGCATGTACACAGCCTGCACAAATCCAAACCAGACAAATCCCAACACAGGGAAGAGGAAGTGGGCACAAAGCCCCAGCCCTAACCACGAAGCTATTTCCAACTGATACCTGCTGGGAAAGAAAAAGCTTTTTTCTCCAATGGAGTGCGCCTGTGTCTATCAACCCTACACCAGAGCAGGTCTGTGCCCAGGATCTGCTTTATGTTTTGCTCTGGTAGTTTTTGTCTTTTGAGGTTTTTGTTTTGTTTGCTCTGGGTTGTTTCTGTTTGTTTATTTGTATACATATACATCATATACATATACATATACATATACATATACATATACATATACATATACATATACATATACATATACATATAGTGAGAGAGAGTGAGAGAGAGAAAGATGAAGTTGGACAAGTAGGAAAGTAGAGAAAATCTGGGTGAAGGTGGGTGAGGGGAAAGAATATGATAAAATATATGAAAAAATTAAATAATAATAATAATAATAATAATAGAATTCTGTATTATGAAGATTTAACTACTAAATTTAAAAACAGGCACGAGATCCAAACAGGCTCTTCAATGAAGATGTAGAGGAAATATACGAGATAAGCACATGAAATAACTAACACTCTCAGTCACCAGGGACACGACATGACATGAGACCTCAACCGTCCATCTTATCCCTGACCCACTCACAGATAGACAGCGTCAGAATAAGGGCAGAAGATGGTGTTGAAACATCAGAAGCATGAAACGCCACTGGAACCCTTGTGTACGGCTGCTGGGGATGCAAGCGTCACAAATGCTTCAGAGAACAATCCAGTAGATTCCTAACACGTCAAACATAAAGCACAGATGGCCACTCAAACACTTTTACACAAGGACTCAGGCCAGTCAGAATTTGATAGAATAAATGAATTGAATAATGAATAAATGAACTGTGGTACATTTGTGTTGCAACATTTTCTCTGTCCTATCACATTAGGGCAGTGACAGGCCCATGATTGTACAGGAATAGAGAGGTGGAGCTAGAGTTGGAAGAGCAAAAAAGGTCAGAAACAGGAGGAGGAGGGAGATCATCATGGAGGCAGATAATGAGGATGAGTCAGACCCTACGTGGTTACACAACCAAGTAAAGGTTTTTACAAAATAGATTAATTGGGTTAGAATATTGACTTTATTATTTGGTTCTGAAATTATTATATTGGCATCTTGTAAATTGTGATCTTATTATTATATAAATCTGATTGCATATTAAGGCCTTAAGAGTCATGCTTTACTTACTGGGTCTTAGGCGCTATTTAGATGAATGATTGTGGGGGTGTGTAAAGAGTTGCATATGAGTGAGATGTTGTAAATAGCTGGGAGAAAAATCACAAGAATTTGCTGGGACATGGTGATGTCCGGACTGCACCCGTTCAGGAACATGGCCCGGAGGGAAATGGCATTTGTGGGGTGGATTCATTTTGTAAATATTCCCACAACACATTTGTACAATGAACAACAACTCAGCAACATAGTGTGGATATGCTCAACAGCCTGAGTAAACCTTGAGACCTGTATGATCTAGGAAAGAAAAAGATTGAAAAGGTTACATACAGAGGGATGCCATTCATTACATTTTTGAAAGAGAAAAACTTTAGGGACAGAAGTCAGGGCCATGGTTTCCAGGGCCAGAAAGAGGGAGGAGTTGATTATAAAGACATAGTGAGCACTTGGGGATACTACAAATACTTTTTGTCTTGGTATTGGTTGTACTTCTTCAACTTTATACTGAAAAGGGGATGACTATCCCATGATAAACTGCTCTTACGAAAGTTACATTTTATTAAAAACATACCCGCAAAATTATTTATGAAACAACAGCAGTAATCAGACAGAAAGATAAACTTGAAGTGATAGGGTGCAATAATATTTGCTCGACTCCATCACTAGTCTGAATGAGCATCCAATAAATAAATAAATATATAACCAAAACAAACAAAAACATGAATTAACAAATTTTCCCGAAAGGCAAATGGAAAGCCCAAATAAATCCACCATACAAAATAAACACAGACACATAAGTGAGTTGTATCACTGGAGAGCCCTTCAGTCTTTTATATCCACTTTTCTGAGGGCATAGTTATAGCCCTTTAAACAGTAAACCCCACATGGTTCCTACATCGGTGAGATGGTGCTGGGACAGATAACGGGACAGATAATTTAGAAAACACCTTGTAAAGCCAGCCCAACAGGTTCAGTAGACATTTTCAAAAAAAACTAGCTGAAAAAAAAATGCCTTAGCCAAATATTATAAAGCAAGTATGGGGATATAAAACTTCAAAATTAAATTCTCTTTTACTGAGCAGCCTAACAGAATAACACTGCATGGCAATTTGAGGAGACTTATTTTGGTTGTGTGAGATGGCTGGGTGCCAGAAAATGTGTCTCTGTCTCTCATCACATTAAAAAGGTAAAGAGACAATCTCCTGATCGTTTCTGATCTCACTGCTTGATATATTTCCCAGCTCCCACAAGGCTCTGCACGCCAACCTCCTCTGCAGATGGCATCCCCTCTGAGAAGCAGCCTTCTCAGATGGACTGTGTTCTTTGAAAATTTGCTCCTCACTAGCAAAAGGACCATCGCTTTTCACGAAGGAAGATACTTTATTTCCTGCCATCACTATTCACCAAATATTTGCTAGATGAATATCAATAGATGCCTTTCTAAAAAAGCTTTTAAAGAAATTCAGCATCCATCCTGGATAAAAGGTTTGGTAAAATGGAAATAAATGACTAGTTTTTAACATGATAAAAGAAAAAGCTATCTCATATTTAAATCTTCCCCTCGTGCTTAATGTTGAAATAATCCAAGCATTTTCCATTAGATTCAGGACAAGAGGAAATGTCCTCTATTCCAGATATAATTGCCAAAGCAATTAAACTAGAGGTTGATATAAAAGGCACTCTCATTGTTAAAAAAGAGATTTTAAGAAATCATTATTGTTTGCAAGTCAGCCATAGTGAAACATCTGTAAAACATATTAGAAAAGAAATGGAGGCATTTACCAAAGTGGCTGGTTACAAAATTAATATAAAAAGCTAATAGCATCACAAAATAAACAAGAAAGGCAATGGAAATAATGATCAATTTGAAAATGTAGACAAAGACAATTTTATAAATAGAAAAAAATCAGAAAAAAAAAGACAAAACAAAAGCAACCTAGGCCCAAGCTTAACAAGAAATGGGCATACCTGTGTGAAGAAACGATGTGAATAAAACCACAAAATCCTAGTCAGAAATGGAGAAGGTTTTATGAAGCCATAAGAAATTCAATCTGGTAAAAGTATCAATTCTTCTAAGTTAATCTATGAATTTATCGCCAGTATGATATAAACTCACTGGGATTTCTATTACAACTGTACAGAATTCTCTACCACTTATCTAGAAAAATGACCACATGAGAACATCTAGTAAGTTATGGATTTCTGAGAAGAGTATCCCAGAGCAGGTGAGCTTTAATCCAATGTCAAGCATCCTACCATGGGAGAAAGGAAACTTACAGAAGGGAGCAAGATGGCCATGGAGACAGGGTGCCAGGATTTATTCACAAATCAAAAAAACCCCGAGGGTCACAGGTAGGACTCTGAGGAAGTTACAGAAAAGCTTGTCTCATTGACAACTTGATTTAGGCTCTGACTTCTAGAAGGATTAGAAATGATTTTATGTATATTTTATGTGTATACAAATTGTATATAGTTATATAATACATACACATACTTATGGCTAAGATGCCAGGAGTGTAGATATTTGTTACAGCAGATAATACACTACTCAGTCCTATCAAATCCCAGTATTTACATTAAAAAAATCCCTTCCTACTCACCCTCACCATGTGTACAAGCTACTCACTACACTGCCCTGAAATTAAATGGATGAAATCCTGACCCTATGCATAATTCAGGCAGACTGTGGCTTCGTTGGCATTGTCAGTTCTTGATCCACAAGTTACAGAGACATGAGCATTATCTGGTTAGGGTAACTGTATCCAATAAGAGAGGCATGGGTAAGCAGATTAGGGTCTATTAGCTTGATGAAATACTTCACAGTCACTGAGTAAGATAAACACTAGCAATGTGAGTCAAGGGATTTCGATACAACACCAAGCTAAGGAAAGTGTATTATCTGATCAACTCTACACAATAATCGCTGTGAATAACATACTCCTTCAATAGGAGTAATGACTACCAACAGCTTTATTTGTTGGGCTGTGGGGTTATCTTACTTCTTCCTTCGATAGAGACTTAGAGGTATCAGCTTGATGATGCTGTGCTACAGTGAAAATGACAAAGGTCCTTCACCCCTACCCTAGCAGAAAGAGGAAAGGTAGCCAAGACTCTGCCTGGAAGTTTGACCAAACTGTCCTGGGAGAGAGAGAGTTGAGTGCTTACTATGAAAGGATGCAATGTTGTACAATGATTCAAATTCATGTTGGAGTGAAGCTCCAATTCCATCTGGTAGATTGCTGCTGTGGTTTCTAGTCACCAGGTCTGAGGTGATGCATGCAGGTTAGCCAGACTCCTGTCCTGACATCCCCTGACCCTTTTGGATCCTACCTTTTCCTGCTTGCTGGTTGTTCTCTTTCCTATAAACACAAGGGAGGCTGTTCCTTTTTTCTGTCTCTTCCATCTGATCATTTTGTGAGGCTCTAATAAGGATCAGTTTTTGAGGCTCATCCAAAAATCCCTTGGAAATCTCTTTGGCCTGACTATGCATTTGGTGTACATCGACATTGAGGAGAACACTGACGTCCAGAGGCATGCTCCAAGACTATCTGTCACATGGAGCTCAGAATCTTGCAGATGATCAGCTTCTCTAGCCTTGCACCTACTACTGCTATACCAGGGTCCAGAACTCTACAGAAAAGTCTGGTTTTCATGGAGTATAAAGCATGGGTGACCTGGAGTAGCATTGTGACAGGGATGGTGGATGCTAATGCCCAGGTGGAATAAGATGAGGAGTGTGTGGGAGGAGAGAAGTGTAGCAGCAAGCTAAGAAAATATATGGTCATATGCAAATGCTGTCAATGAATATAAACCTATTTTATGGAACTTCTGGGTTCTAGAACTCCGAAATCTAAGTGTCTATAGGATCAGGCTCTCTCTGAAGGCTAGAGGGGAGGATCCTGCTTTGCTTCTTCTCAGCTTCTGGTGGTTGCCAGGAATCCTGGGCATCCCTTGTCTCTCTGAAGCATCAATCATAACTCTGCCTCTTTTGTTACAAGGTTCACCCCCAATGTGTCTGTCCAATGTGAGGTTTGAGCCCAAACCTCCCCATTATTATATGGATGGAAGTTGTTGTCTTCGGACCCAATCTAATCCATAATCCATCAGCGTGGTATAATTATGATTTCAATATATCCATAAAGACTCTTCAATGAAGACAGGCCCCCAGGTATAAGGGGGAAGGCTTCTCCATATCTTTTGAGAGGGAGAAATAATTTGACCCATCACAGAGAGTGATCTTAATGGAAATATTAAGGTCATAATGGCAAAGAAAACATCAGCTAATAAAAGCATTGAGCACATTATCTATCAGGTTTTAAGTGCTTATTTGTATTTTGACCCCTTTTTAACACTCTCAAAATGGATAAATAACACAGATGTAGGAAGAGCTTAACATTTGTTAATCCCTTAAAGGAACCTCATGGTTTTTACACAAAACATTGTTTTTTACTCTTTCATTAAACTAGAGCTGGCATTTGTGTTCACACTGAACAAATGAGAACATTGAAATGTTGGTTATTCTTTGCCAAAATGTAGTATGGGTATAAAAATGCATACCATGTTTTTAAATATTAGCACAGAAAAGGGGATGTAAAATTTCTCATCAACATTTTTATATTAATGACATATAACTGATTCTATTTTAATGTGGTAAGTGAAATATGATTAAAATAAATGTTGTTGATTTCGCTTTCATTTTTGTTTAGTGCCTACACTAGAAACTTTTAAGACACAAACATGATTCACAGTATTTTCCTATTGGAAGGTTCTGGCTTAAGAGACAGAACTGGCACAGGGGTCTGGCGTAGATATACAATAAGGACAACAGAACTCATGTTCATTTCTTTTCTTAATATCTTATACTTACAGTGAAGAACAGAAGTCTGAAACCTTCCCAGAAACAAGGTACAAATGATTTAACAGATACACTGGGGAATGAACATAGTAAGTAACCAGTATGGGGTTTACAGCCAATAAAGGAATGAGAAGAATAGGACCATCAGCTTATCCTTGGAACCAATGTCTAAATCAGACGTGAGATCAGAGACAGTGCAGATTATCCTGGTGGAAACAAAGAATCCCAGGACTCAGCTGCAGACTGTGCTAATACTCAATGATGCTAGATAACATGGGGCATCAAACTAGGACTGCAGGAGTTAGAATTTTGAGAGAAACTGGAACATTCCTTGTCTTGGCATCACTCTGAAGCAAACCATCCCCTCTTAGAACTTTGTGCCCCTGCCTCAGTTACTGGCCTCTATACCCTCTTACTCACCCAAACGTGGTTTGGATGCAAACGTTAGAAATCGAATTTAGTCCCGTGGAGGACTCCTTTCCCTCTTGTCTTTTCAATCTTTTCATTCTTCCCCTCTGCCTGCCTCTTAGAATTAACCCTGTCAATTTATTTTTAGCCTTTGCATGTATGTAATTACGTGTCATTTCTCTTCCCAGTTCTGCTGACAACGAAGTATCAGTCAAGGACCAAGAGAGATGGGCAGATAGGCAGATGGGGGACAGATTGGGACCTAAGATGATCCAAGTTGATGTGTGGACCTCCTTAGGGTATGTGGACAAGATGCTGGCCATTCCTGTGCTGCTCAAGCCTGTGTGAAGGAGATGTTCATAGCTTTAAAGGGACAAGGAAACCCAAGTAGGACTGTGTAACATGCCACTGATGAGTGTTTATGCCTTGGTCAGAAGGCAGCAGTGACAAGTGTGTGGCTGGAAGCAAGAGAGGCTGAAGAGAAAGGAAGTTGATCTGCACATTTACACACAGCTGTCTACTAACACAACCCCCACAGTGAGCCTGAAAGGAATGGCTGGAATGGGTTTTCATTCTCAGTGTAACTATATACTTTGGGAAGTGAGGTCCTTCTAGGTAGTAAGGTTAAAATATGGCCACCAGGGAGGTCCCTCAGTCAATACAAATAGTACTCAAATGAAGAGAAGAAAGTAGGTGCAGAAGAGATGTATGCATGGGAGAAAGGCATTTGAAAATGAGACAGAAACTAGGGGGTGTGGCCACGAGCCAAGGAATGCCAAGGCTGGCAATGGGGGAAGTTAAAAAAATGGCATGGATTCATTTGACCACAGTCTGTTACTAGTAATCATTGCTGCAGCCAAATATGAAGTATATGTATGTTTCTATTTCTTTTGAATAAAGGGAATATAAACGAAAATAGTATCAGTGGGTTATAAGAAAGAAAATGAGAGGCCATGAAGTTGGAAGGGTATGAATGAATAGGGGGTGGATCTGGGTGGAAATATGGGGAGGGGTAGAAGTTGACTATGATTAAAACATATATTACATACAGGTATATAATGTGTGAAGTTCGAAAAACATTCACAATATGTTTAAAAATTACTAATCTAAAGATGGCACAGTGGGAAAAGGCATTTGCCCCAAAACCTGTTAACATGAATTTCATCCTTGGGTCTCACATGTTAAAAGGAGATGATCAACTTCCACATCTTGTTCTCTGACTTATGCACATGCACCACCACCCTTCCCACACATACACAAATGACTAAATAATCATAATTTTTGTAATATACTAATTCATTTAGAGAAAAAGAGGCATGCTGCACGTTCTCCCTGCTACACTTGGAGGACTCGGGCGATGCTGCTACCTTGACTTTGGGACTCTAGCCTACTGAGTTTGGAGAAAACACGTTTGTAGTTTAAAGCATCCGGCCTGTGCTGTTTTGGGATGGCAGCCCTTGCACACTAATACAAGTTTGCATATTGTCTGTGTGATGGTCTGGTGTTTTGGTTATTACAGATAATTTGGTTACCAGTGGGTCTAACGTTGATGCTAAGGCAGAGTCTTTAGGAGAACACACTTATGTGAGAACTTGAATATTACCATCCAATTCTTAATGAATCTCCACTTTGGATTAATCTCGGCCAAGAGCACTGAGCTGGTTTCTGCTCACATGAAGCTCCAAGCCCTTGTGTTTTATCTGACATCTTCATATTCCTTCACCTCAACACAAGCACGTCTTTGCTCTAATTACAATCAAAATCATGCTTTTGTGGGAGATAGGTAGACAGACAGACAGAGGACACAGTGACAAAGACAGACAGACAGAGAAAAGAAGGGGTAAAAGGAAAATAATTAGCCTCCATTCTCCTTATGTGGGTGAGTAGCTGCCTTACATTTTGTTATTTCCTCCTCTTTCTACACTATGCTTACGTGACAGAGGAATTCTTGTCATCTCACTGGAACTGCTAAGGGGCGTCAGCCAGTGGCCTTAGTATTCTGAGGAACAGCAGTACTCTTCCCATTATCCAACTACTGAAAGCTACTCTACTATGTGCCCAGAGCAAGAAATCCCTCAAGAAACAGACTGTACTTAGATGGTTTTGAAACCAATCCCTATGTGGCCTGTTTCAAAGATCTAGAAGTTCTAGGACAGTTAGGGTCCTTCTACTGCCCGCACTTGGAATTGAAGATCGCCGAGATGTGTGACATCCCTGGTGTAAAGTGGTGTGTCTGGGGCTGTGGACAGTGAAGGATTAGGAAGAGTAGAAAAGATTGCTCTGCTGCTTAGTATTGAGCCTGGGTGCTTCACTCCTCTAGATAACACATAGCTCCCCCAAACTTGGGTCAACACTAGCCCAAGCATCTGCTCCTGCTCCACTGGACAAGTTTTTTACTAATCTCTTGATTCCCTTTGGAGTCAGGCAACCTTGCATAAACTCACACAGAGCCAAGAGTTGAATTATCTCCCATTTCATAGGAAAATGTCCTATATTGGACATATTCAATTGTTTTTCACTAAGCTCTTTCCTAGCCACATACACCTTGTCAAAGGACAAGTTGCCCTGGGTAATAGGATGATGGATAGGTCCCAGGAGATATGTCCAATTTGAGTCAGTGAAGGTGACCTGGTTTCAGTGAATGAGAGCTGGTTTGGAAGAGGCATCATTGCAGATGTAATTAAGGGTCTTTAGAGAGGACCATGCTGGATTTACAGTGGACTGCAAATCTAATGATGTGTGTACACATAGCTCAAGTACGTATTAAGGAAAGGATATCAAGAAAGAGCTTGTTATGCCAGGCACTTCCTTCCCATAGTGCATCAAACTTTGAGCTACTAAGATTTTGCTCACTTACAAAGAAAAGGGCAAAAGAAAGAGTAGAGCAATGCCCATAGCTTACAGCAAACGCAGACTTGTGTTTTCTCTTTTTATGACATCCATTGTTCCTCCTACCACATCCTCAGTGTGGATCCAACTTTCAGCCTCAGACATTACTTTGTGCCCAGGTATCCACTAGCCTTACCTAACTTCCTGATAGAGAGGCTACAGTTACAGGCCTCTTTATCAGGGTAGGCTTGACGTCATATGATACTGATGGGCACAGAACAACCTAGAGAAACACCAAATGGTTATGCTCTTTGACACCAGAATAACAGCCCTGGAAACTTCTTTAAAGGAAATAATTTGATACTAGAATAAAAAAAAAAAAACCTCTTGGACATGTCCATGGAAACCTCACTGACAAGGGGGAAACGCCAGAGACTATGTGAGTGTCACAGGGGATGGTTAAATAAAATGTGATAGTGAGCTTGATGGGACATTATGTGGCCATTAAAATGCTAATGATATAACTTCAGTATAATTTAAGTGAGAGAAATGCATTTAAAATTATAAAGATGCAATAATTACAAGTACATAAAAATTTCATATGCATGGAGACAAGGAATAGCAGGAATTGAAAAAAGAAAAATGGGAGAGTCTGGGTGACTGAGATTGTTTTCATTTTCTGTTGTTATTGTTACATTGTATCAATTTAAGTGGTTAACTTGTTACTATGGATCTAAAGTCTGCCAGAGCTTCCATTCAACAGCCCCCCATTAATTTTGGTTCATTTAGCACCTGCAACAACCATGGAACCCACAGTTACTGAGATGCACAAGGAGCCATCCTCAAAGAGCCTTGCTTTCTTTACCCCTATAAACAATTTTGTTGCTACTGTGACTTTGCACAGTTGAGGTTTCCCAAGCCTCAACAATGAAAGTGTTGCTTCCCCCAGCTGGAGTCTAATGTCACAGGTGCACTTTCTCTGGACAAAAACATAGTCTCAGTTTACTGAAAGAAACTTAACAAAGCCTGGATAGTAAGTCCAAGGGTATCCCATGGGTATTGTCATCCTAGGACTCCTGTGGATCCACATATAAGCTTCCCTCCAGTGGATTCCCAAGTTCCAGGCAGAAGACAATAGGGCTGGTAACTGACAGCCTTCACCTCCGTTTCAGTCTGTGACAGAATAATACCTGTCTGATAGGATTTCCTGGGGAACATCGTAAGAAAGGTTCCACATCTAAATCCTAAGACCTTAAGGCAACATGACTATCTCTGTGTCTAATTTGGGTTGGTTACTCATTAAAACATGTAGCTGAAGCTGCTGTGAATAATTTGTATCACTGGAAGTCAGTGTCTCTGGGAAGAGATAGGACAGACATCAGAGCATATAAAGTGTAGTGCCCAAGGCTTCATCAAATAGATTTTGCCATGTAGCTATGGGCTTTTTTACTCCAGGTTAGGACACAAATATAAAACAGTTCTTAGTAACATCTTTCTTCTCAAGACAAGAATGCAGAAGGGAGTCGGCATGGCATAAAGGTATTATGCAGGGAGCTGGTTCCAGATTGAATTCTAAATTAAGGAGATGTGATTGTCTCTGATGGAAGAGGGTGAGTCTAGGCAAAGAAACAAGGATGAAGGGATCACATGGAAAAAGAAAGTCAAAAGAGGCATTTCTCTTACCTATAGTGCTTTACCACTTACTGCTCTAGCTCTTCTATATGACTTGGGGGAGGGTGGGGAAAGCTGGCTGGCATCACACATGTGTCATGCATGCATGAGTATCACTATGAACCACTAAGAATATCCTATTTGTTGGAGAAACATTGATGAATATAAGCTTTATTTGAAGTTTAGACACACACACACACACACACACACACACACACACACACTAGTTTAATTTAAGCCAGTCATTGCAATGGCATATTTTCTCTGGGATATTACACGGGCAAATGAAAAAGCTGACTGAAGAAGGTGGAAGGCAACCTAATTTCTTTCCAGTACTGGGGATCAAACCAAGAACCTCATGGATGCTAGGCAAGCACTCTGCCACAAACCTTCAGAAATCTTTTATTCTCTTCTTTGCCTTTATGAGATGGGGTTTTACTACATACACACCAAAAAAATCATATTTGTTTGAAGGGATATATATGTTAATTTTCTCAGTTGTGGTAGTCACTTCACAGAACAAACACACACATGTATATAATATATTATATATGGTGATATATGATACGTATTTATCATATAATATTTAATATATTAAACCTAACCAGATCTAATAATATATGAACTATTCAGATGATTGGGGTAGGAAAGAGTCATTAGATGAAGGGAGAGGCCTCAAAGGCAAATTATTCAAAGGCACTGTATTAATATGCATGAAGGGATAGCAGTAAAAGAAGGTGGCGGCAGTAAGCCATTTGAAATGAGGAGAACACAGCATAAAACAGGTATTCAGAGACAAAACACAAAGGTTATAAAGGTCAGAAAACATGCTGGATAGAAAGGTGGACTGCCTAGTGGAAGTGATTTGAACATACTTGATAGGCCCTGTGAATCTTAGGAACATGATAACTAATGCCGGAGGGAGAAAGCCCAGCAGGCAATGGAAGAATGTGGGAACCCTGGAGAAGTGGAACACCCAATCAGATCTGAGACAAAAAGACAACTTCAAGCCATTGGAATTTCCCACAGTGGCTCTCAAATACACCTGTACAAGGGATCTCCTGCACTCCTATCTCCTGCATTCCTATCTCCTACACTCCTACCTCCTGCACTCCTATCTCCTGCACTCCTATCTCCTGCATTCCTATCTCCTGCACTCCTACCTCCTGCACTCCTACCTCCTGCACTCCTACCTCCTGCACTCCTACCTCCTGCACTCCTATCTCCTGCACTCCTATCTCCTGGACCCACTGTAGAATTTCTGATTTAGTAGATCTTGGGAAGAATAAGACCTGGCTTCCTTTGGCTTCTTTTGGATGCTCAGGAACTTTATGGCTGGGTTAGAAGTCCATTGCCTGGAATGGAGTGTGTTCCCTTATCCCATCTCTCATAAAGAACTTTGGAAGGTGAAGAATAAGCAAAAAAAAAAAAAAAAAAAAAAAAA
>JADRCD010234815.1:387-17180 GCA_019843815.1 Montemys delectorum
TGTGTGTGTATGTGTATATATATATATATATATGTTTACAGCCTAAAATATGATGAAAATTTTGTACTTTATTTCTTAAATTCACAAAAATTATCCATATAAATATCTATTATTATTACCATTGTTATACACATAGAAGGCTAAGGTCCAGCAAAGCTCATCAGTTCACCTAATGCCGGAACAGGATCAACAAGACAGTGAGAAATAAGATAATGTGCGTCTCCTGACCTCCTACCTCCTGCCGAGGTTGCCTGTTTCCATTCTTTCTGCTGACCCTCAGGACTTCAGTCCTTTACCTTCACCCTCCCCACCCCCATCCACTTTCTCTTCCAGATCCCTCTCTCCCTACCCACCTGTGATTGTTTTCTTCTTCCTCCCAAGCAGGACTGAGGAGTCTTCACTTGGGCCCTTCAGCTTGTTGATCTTTTTAAGTTCTGTGGACTGTATCTTGGGTATTCTGTACTTTTTTTTTTTTTTGGCTAATATCGACTTATTAGTGAGTACATACTATGCATGACCTTTTGAGTCTGAGTTACCTCACTCAGGATGATATTTTCTAGTTCCATCCATTTGCCTGCAAAATTCAGGATGTCCTTGTTCTTAATAGCTGAGTAGTATTCCATTGTGTAAATGAATCAAATGCTGGATAGTAGGGAGAGGGAATTTATAGAGCCCACCTCCAGCAGAAAGACAGGGCATCAAGTGACGGATAAGGTTATCATCCCACAGTCAAAATTCTGACCTATAATTGTTCCTATCTGAAAGAATTGCAGGGATGAAAATAGAGAGGAGCCTGAGGAAAAGGAGGTCCATCGACAGGTTCTAAGTGGGATCCAGCTCAAAGGGAGGTCCCAAGGCCTGACACTATTACTGAGGCTATCGACATTCCCAAAAAGGGATTTATCATGACTACCCTCCAAAAGACCCAACAAGCAGCTGAAAGAGTCAGATGCAGATATTTGCACCCAAGCAATGACAGAAGCCGCTGACCCTGGTAGTTGAATTAGGGAAAGGCTGGAAGAAGCTGAGAAGGAAGATCAAAGTCTCAATTAGCCTGGATCCCTGAGGTCTCTCAAACACTGGACCACCCACCAGGCAGCATACACCACCAGATGGGAGGCCACCAACACATATACAGCAGAGGACTGCCAGGTCTGGGTTCAGTCAGAGAAGACAGACCTCAAGAGACTGGAGGCCCCAGGGACTTTAGAAATCTGGTGGGGTGGGGGTAAGAGGTGGGGACATCCTCATAGAGAGAGGGGGATGGGGAAGAGGTATGGGATGGGGAACAGTCCAAGGGTGAACTAGGGAGAGGGAAGGCAGGAGTACAATCTGGAGTGTAAATAAATAAATAAAAGATAAAAAAAATGAGATAATGATCTAGGAGTATCGTTTCATGGTTTTACCTTTTATATTTTATATTTAAAAAGTAGTTAATAAGTGTTCTGTGGTAAACACTTGCCTAGTATATATGACAACTTGACTTCAATTTCTAACACCGAAAGAAACTAACATAGCATGCAGGCAATATTTATATATTTGTACCTGTATCTTGTTTTTAGTGATTTATCTGTATGAACTCATTCTGGGTAGAAAGTATAATAGTAACTACATCATCACCACACATCACCATCATCACCATCATCATCATTGCCACTATATGTAGAGATGATGAGGTATGTACAAAGTTGAAAAGCTGATAAATGAAGGACCAATGACTTAACACAAGTAAGTGCTTTCAAAATAGGCAAGCTTAACCAGCATGGTATGGAAACACTAAATAGGTTCCAGCTAGCCATTTTTAGCTACTAAAAAATATGAAACTCCATGCACCTATTACTATAACATGAAATAAAATCAATGTAATTCCGTTTGATAAAAACTAACACTCCAATTACATCTGCAACACACAGGAAAGGGATACCCACTAGACATCAGAAGTACCTAGCTGTGTAGGAATTCTAAGTCTTTTATAACACATAAAGGTAAGATTTTAGACTCCTGAGCAGACCTAAATGGCACAGAACAATCAACAAGTGTCAACCGTAGCAGGGGTGAAGGTGACATTAAGCACAGTGTTCACTATGCTGCCTCTTCTAAATTTGACCTCACAGCTGGAGTAAAGCAAGATAAATGAAATCTGATCAGAAATAAGAGTACATGAGGTGGTATGCCACATTGTGAATCCTCCATAACATAATATAATGGAGTACTAAACTCTCTTGGGTTATATTTACAGTATCTTAGTTTCTAGTGAGTTCATCTCATTTGAAGCAGAGGAAGTCGGACATCAGTCTTTTTGATGAGAGCTGGCCACATGCTACTGAGTTCTGATTTGCTCAGCAAAATCACAAGCTTTGTTAGCAAACACCAAATCTGCTTAAAGAAAGGTATACACACATCTTCAGAAGAAAGGAATTTGGAGCATTGATTTATTTAGTAAATAGACTAATATATCTACAGAACTCAGAATGTTTGTGTCTTGATGCTCTTAAAGTGGAGAATCAGCATGAGCTTTCTCCTCCCTCAGACCATCCTTTTAACTTCTCCTGGGAGCTCAGCCCTGGACAATTACAAGGTTGCCATCACAGCAGCTGTCCCTGTTGCTTGGAAGTGTTCTGTGTATAAAACCATAGGACTCCAGAGGGACATGCCAGTGCGAGTTAACATTAGGTCTAAAAGTTGTCTTCTGAAATAGGTTTATGGCACTAAAAGAAAAGAGTAAAATATCTGTTTTTTCTTAGAAAACTTATGTTTTCAATTACTGTTCTGTGATTAAAAATTCCTATTCTGATATTAATAATTTGTATAAAATTAATGAAGCATGCAAATAAATATTTCAATTTCAAATCAATAAATAGAAAAATGGAATTGATAAAATGCTCACATTTAAAATGAATGAGTCATCTTCTTAAGTCAAATATGTGACATATTTCAAGACTTGTAATATCTTATTTAGGCTTTAGAATGTAATCAGTTGACTATTAAATTAAAATTCTCTTGGTCTCCTTTTTACATCTATCTACTTAAGATCCAGAATCTGTTTTTTTTTTTAATTTGCCTACCTACTAACTTCAAGAAAAGATTTCCCATAAAATGTCTTTAAAATTCAAAATACATAATATTTAAGAATTATGTATTAATTATGACTACATTCAAAATTTAGTTTCAGAACCTACATTATTTTTCCTTTTGGAATATAAATACTGCAACTTAGGTGGCATGCACCATTGAAAACAGCCTGCCATATGCTTTTGATTTCACTGAAAGACATGCCATCTGCTGCCACAGTAAATAATGATTCAAAAATATTTGAAGCAAGAATGGCAGAAAAATGTGGCCAAATGCAAGAGTTCTGCCCACCAGCCATGGTCTGATATATGTCCTCAGTAGGAGTGTTGATTCTCTCTAGTAAAGTCAAATCCAGAAAGAACTAAGTGAAGTTTCCCTTTATTGTGGGTTATGAACTGAACACAGTGCCATTCACCCAGCATGATTATTGATAGAGATTTATAAAGAAAACTGTGATATAAATGTGAAAACCAAAGATCCTATGTATATTTATATTTTAAAGGCATTTTGGCCCAGTAACTGGGATTAAGACAGAGAACACATTTATGCAGTTAATTTATTTATAAAAATCTAATACCTTCATGAAATTTAAAGAAGAAAAAACATGGTTAGAAATAAGACTTCAAAGCGCATATTTCTTTGGAGAAAATAAATAAATAAGTTTTGTTACTATGTTTTATCAGGTGCTAAATCACCCAAGTGTGTATTTTAACTACATAATAATAAATCCCTTAAGATTCCCAGAGAACAGAGGTAATTTTTCTAAGAAGCTTAAAAATAGAAATCTATCTCAAATCCATCCAGACAATGATTTTACAGTACTTTTTGCTAAAAAGAAAAAGGAGCAGAGTGAAATGTTCATTTCCAAGGCAAAATTTAATAAGTATCTACATGATTCCTTCGTTTTGTTTCTTGAAAGGAGAAACATTTATATCTAATGTGCCAAATTTTGACAGAGACAACACCAATATGAACAAGGCTACTTGAGTTTGGCCAAAATCTCCTTGTAAAATAAAAATAAAAGAATCAAGCACGGAACTGTAAGTCTGGCTTGAAAATGAAATCCCATCCTGTTTCACAATTTTATAACAAGTATTACAAGGTTCTCTTGAAATATTTGAAACCAGATAACCAAAGGACAATTTTCATCCAGATAATAAAATTACCGCACATCTTTTAAAAATTAAAACTTAATAATAAAATTGAAAACTAAAATCTAATGCAAGCCTACATTACTAAAATTTCACTCCCCAACATAACCAACTTTATCTATCAAGTGTCAATGTTTGGCTCAATCTACAAAGTTTATGAAGCCAGTTTTTGAAAACTACTTAACAACTTAACCAGCAACTGAAAAAAAAAACATTATAAGATAAGAAAACAATTATTAACAACAAATATATTCATGATTTATTTATACTATGCTTTTAGCAGTTTTATCTACAAAATGCCCATTTTACATATAAGGAAACTTAAGCTTGGCAGGATAACTACCTACCTAAAACCAGATCATAGTTTTTTAGCATAATCAAAGTGAGTCTTAAGATACTATGTTGGGAGGGGCTGGAGAGATAGCTCAAGGGTTAAGAATACTGGCTGCTCTTTCTTTTTTATTTTATTTTATTTTTAATTGGATATTTTATTTAATTGGATAACATTTCAAATGTTACCCCATTTCCCAGTTTCTCTTCCAGAAAATCCCTATCCCATCCTCCCTTCCCCTGCTTCTAGGAGGGTGCTTTCTGACCCACACACCCACTCCCACCTCCCTGCCCTTGTATTCCCCTACACTGGAGCATCAAGCCTTCATAGGACCAAGGGCCTCTCCTCACACTGATGCCCTACAAGGCTATCCTCTGCTACATCTGCAGCTGGAGCCATGGATGCCTCCATGGGTACTCTTTGGTTGGTGGTTTACTCCCTGGGAGCTCTGGAGGCTCTGGTTGGTTGATATTGTTGTTCTTCCTATGGGTTGCAAACCCCTTCAGCTTCTTGGGTCCTTTCTCTAACTCCTCCACTGGGGGCCCTGTACTCAGTCCAAAGGTTGGCTGTGAACATCCACACTCTGGTCTTTCTTTTTCTTGAGTTTCAAGTCTGTGAGTTGTATTTTGTGTATTCCGAGCTTTTGGGCTAATATCCACTTACCAATGAGTGCATTCCATATGTGTTCTTTATTGATTGGGTTGTCTCACTCAGGATAATATTTTATTTTATTTATTTATTTTCTTTCTTTTTTCTTTTTTTTTTTTTTCTTTTTTTGATTTTTTGAGACAGGGTTTCTCTGCATAGCCCTGGCTGTCCTGGAACTCACTCTGTAGACCAGACTGGCCTCAAACTCAGAAATCTGCCTGTCTCTGCCTCCCAAGTGCTGGGATTAAAGGCATGTGCCACCACTGCCCAGCTAAGGATATGTTCAAGTTCAATCCCATTTGCCTAAGAATTTCATGAAGTCATTGTTTTTAATAGCTAAGTAGTATTCCATTGTATAAATATACCACATTTTCATTTTCTGTATCCATTCCTCTGCTGAAGGACATCTGGGTTCTTTCCAGCTTCTGGCTATTATAAATAAGTCTGCTATGGACATAGTGCAGCATGTGTCCTTGTTATATGTTGGAGCATATTTTCAGTATATGCCCAGGAGTGGTATAGCTGGGTCCTCAGGTAGTACTATGTCTAATTTTCAGAGAAACCACAAGACTGACTTCCAGAGTGGTTGTACCAACTTGCGATTCCATCAACAATGGAGGAATGTTCCTCTTTCCCCACATCCCTGCCAGCATCTAATATCTCCTGATTTTTGGGTCTTAACCATTCTGACAGGTGTGAGGTAGAATCTCAGGGTTGTTTTGATTTTCATTTCCCTAATGTTGAACATTTTTTTAGGTGCTTCTTAGTTATTCAATGTTCTTCATCGAATATTGAGAATTCTTTTTTTAATTAGATATTTTCTTTATTTACATGTCATATAATTTCTCCTTTCCCAGTTTCCCCTCCAAAAAACAAACAAACAAACAAACAAAAACAACAAGAACAAACCCCTGTTGCCTCCCCCCTCCCCATGCTTGCCACCCCACCCTCTCCCACTTATTGGCCCTGGCATTCCCCTACATTGGGGCACAGAACCTTCACAGGGCCAAGGGCCTCTCCTCCTATTGATGATCGACTTTGCAATCCTCTACTATACACATGCTGCCAAAACAATCAATCCCACCATGTATAGTCCTTGGTTGGTGGTTGAGTCCCTGGGAGCTCTGAGAGTACTAGTTAGTTCATATGGTTGTTTGGTTTTTCAAGATAGGATTTCTCTGTGTAGCCCTGGCTGTCCTGGAACTCACTCTGTAGACAAGGCTGACCTCAAAGTAAGAAGTCAGCCTGCCTCTGCCTCCCAAGTGCTGGGGTTAAAGGTGTGCGCCACCACTGCCTGGCTTGCAGTCTACTCTGTTTCTCCAGTAAGACTCCCTTGAAGGAGTTTTTTCATTTGCAAGGGGTTATAGTTTCTAGGCCAAAGATGAGGTTGTGTCCACTGTTTTCTGTTCTTGGATCCCATCTACTGTGGATCAATGCAGGCCCTATGCATGCTATCCCAGTCTCTCTGTCAATCATGTTGATTTAAAGGACCTTGTTTCATTGATATCCCTCTATCCCCTCTGGCTCTTACACTATATATGCCTCATCTTCTGCACTATTCTATGAACCTGGTAGGAGGTATTACATGGATAAACCCCACTGAAGGATGGGTGTCCAAGGTGTCTCACTCTATACAGTATCTGTGATTTCTGATGCAGAAGAAAGCTTCTCTGATGATCGCTTAACAAGGTACTAATTTATGAGTATAGCAAAATATTATTAGAAGATATTTTTGTTTTGCTTTGCTTTCTAGAACAGTAATGTTTGGTTTTACTCTAGGTTTCTGTGCTATCTAGTCTCTGGTTCTTGGTCAACCAAGAAGTGTCAGTTGCAGGTTTCATCTCAAAGAGTTGACCTTAAGTCAAATCAAATATTGATTGGTTATTTCAACAATCACTGTACCACCATTATCATACCATGTCTTTCAAGCAGGACATCATTGTAAGTAAAGGGTTTGTGGATGGCTAGGTGTTTACTTATTTATTTTGATAGAGTGTAGAGTATCAGCTGGAACATACTGGTGAGAGATCAATGTAGATACCAGATCAACATCTTTATGTTCAATGAACTGTGTAAGCACTGTCTTCAGCAATAGGGCTTTATTTTCAGTTTGTGGAGAGCAACCGATGTTCTTGGCAATAACTTGTTATTTGGGGAGATTTCTGTGGTTCCCCATTAGTCAAAAACTCAATTAGATGTAACTCAATTCCAGTACCCAGCTTCATTTGGTGATAAGGGCCGTTGTGACTTTGTTTCTTCCATTATTTGACAATTTTATTTAGGTCACCTTTAGATATGTATATATTTTAGGAAGTCTTTACTAAATTAGGTTTCTCACTTCACCTCAAATGCCCCTCTCTTTTAGAAGTCTTTCTATATATTCCTTCCCTCTTCCCCTTCTTCACTCCCAATTCCCATCTAAACTTCCTGTCGCAGTTCCCCCTCAACCCACACTGTCTATTCTATTTTCCTTACCAATATGAGAACTAGCTGTTACCCCTAGTCCCTTGCCTTCTACCTAACTTCTGTGGTTCAATAAATTATAACTTGGTTATCATTGATTTATCAGCTAATATCTATAAATAAGCAAATACATAACATATTTGTCATTGTGGGTCTGAGATACCTCATTCAGAATGACTTTTAAATAGTCACATCTATTTACATGTGGAATTCATTGTTTTATTTTTATTAACACCTGAGTAGTACTCTATTGTATAAATATATCATTATATTTATCCATTCCTCTGTTGAGGGATATCTAAGCTGAGTGCAATTTCTAGGTATTATAAAAATAGCAGCAGTGAACATGATTGAGTAAATGTCCTTCGGGTAGGATGGAGCATCTTTTAGGTATATGCCCAAGACTGGTAAACTGTATCTTTAAGTAGACTGACAACCATTTTCCTGACGAGTCACCACCCAGATTTCTGTAGCGACTGTGTAAGTCTGTACTCCCATCAGCAATGGAAGAGTATTCCCCTTACGCCACATCCTCAGCAGCATGAACTGTCACTTGTCTTATTAATCATAGTCATTCTGATGGGTATACAATGAAATCTAATAGTAGTTTGGATTTGCATTTCCCTAATGGCTAAGGATGTTGAACATTTCTTTAAGTGTTTCTCAACCTTTTGAGTTTCTTCAACTGAGAATTCTCTGTTTACATCTGTACCTCATTGTAATTGGGTTATATTGTTTTTTAAATATTTAGCTTTTGGGGGTCATTATATATTTTAAATACTAGCCCTCACATTGATATGTAGTTGGTAAAAAAAATTTTCCTTTCTGTAGGATGCTGCTTTGTCCAAATTATGGTATCCTTCACTGTCTGTAAGCTTTTCTGTTTCATGCGGTTTCATTTAATTGTTTATCTTAGTTCCTGTGTTAATGGTCTTCTTTTCAGCCCACTTTCTCTTCTCTCAGGTTCTGTCTATCTAATTGTATGTTGAAGTCTTTCTTCTATTAGCAGAAGAATTTGGTGCATGGTGATTAGTACGGATCTATTTGCATTTTTCTACATGCAGACATAAATTTGGTCAGCTCCATTTGTTGAAGATGTTGACTTTTTTTCCCTGCGTATATGTCTGGCTTCCTCATCAAGAATAAGATGTTTATATGTTTGTGGATTTATATCAAGTTCTTCAATTCTATTCCATTAATCCACATGTCTGGGGTCATGTGTAGTTGTGTGTGTGTGTGTGTGTGTGTGTGTGATTGTGTGTGTGTGTGTATGTGTGTGCTAATAACATACATTTATTATTACTATATCTCCATAGTACAACTTGCCAGAATGGCCATTTTTACCTTATTAATCATATAAATCCATGAGCATGTAATATCTTTCCATTTTATGATATCATACAAGTCTTTCCCTTGCTTGGTTAGAGTAATCCAAAGATATTTCGTATTTATATTTATTGGGGTGTAACTTTAATTTTTGAAGCCTATTTTTAGTGATGGTTCTTAAATTCTTTAACCTCTCTTTTAGCCTACTATCCACCAGAAATAGTGGAGAGAAAAAAGATACCTGAGAAGTGAGCCTGTTTAGAAAGTTTCGTATGAGCAACTCCCATCTATGTTGTCTGGAAACTGGCAGTTGAATTCACAAGATAGCAGCAGCAGCTTGATCTACTCACAAACACTTCAAGGATAGGTCAGCAGTCTAGTTCAGTAGAGTCAGGATAGCAAACCTCAACCAGCAGCTATGGGTGACATGACCTAGCAGAGACAGTCAAGCCTCAGCCTCCGCTCTAGTCACCAAGAGGGACCAGGAGGAATGCCAGGAGAAGTTCTCAGATTTGCTTCTCTCAGGATAGTAAAGATCAGTGAAGACTTTGAGACCCACAAGTGTTGCACCACTGACTCTGTAAGCATCACAAGCTCCACCTCTGTCACTGTCTGTCTAGTATTATTTATATCCTCCACACATCACATATCCTCCACATTTCTTGCCTCAGGACATGAACCTGTCTCAGTTGACATCACTCTGTCAATCAGTACAAGTCAGCAGAAGCTGCAAGAAACTGCAGCACACCACCAGAAGATTTTTGGTATATTTCTCCCTATGGAGCCCCAACAAATGGAGCTCAAGTACACAATGTAAGGTAGACCGATACATGTGTGTTGTTAGCAAAGAATCCTTCATCCTGTGTCCTTTCAGGTGCTTGCTTTAGCAGAACATCCTTTAACCTATGTCTACTTCAGCTAAATGTTCTTTCACGAGTCTGCCTTAGTCTTCCAAGAAAACATTCCTTCAATGTTTCCCTTAGCAAAACACCACCCAACACAAATGATGTTCCAAAGAACCTTTAAGTTTCCACTTTATCGGTGCTATTGTGAAAGGCATTATTTTCCAAATATCATTCTTGGTTCATTTGCCATTTGTATATAGGAGAGCTACTGATTTTTGTGAATTAGTTCTGTATCTACCTACTTTGCTGAAAGTATTTATAGGCACTTAGAGTTCCCCAGTGGAATTTTTAGGATCACTTACATATATTATCATATCATCTGCAAATAAAGGTACTTTGACTTTTTCCTTTCCAATTTGTATCTGCTTGATCTCCTTCAGTTGCCTTATTTCTGTAGCTAAGCCTTTAAGTAATGTATTGAACAGTTATACAGAGTGAACAATCATTACTTGTTCATGATTTTAGTGGAAATCCTTTGAGTTTCTCTCCATTTAATATGATTTTGGCTATAGGCTTGCTTTAAACTGCCTTTATTATGTTGGAGTATTCCTCTTTTATTCCTAATCTCTTCAGGACTTTTATCATGAAGGAGTGTTAAATTTTAATAAAGGTCTGAAATAGTCATGTGGTTTTGGTCTTTCAAGCTAGTGTAGTCATTTTAATATCTGATAAAATAGATATAAATACAAAACAAAAGAGAAGAAATATAGAAATACATACCCATGTTCATAAAAGAAGTATTACTAGAATTTAAATCACATATTGACACTCACTGATATGGGAGACTTTATTTCCTCACTCTTGTCAAAAGACAGATTATCCAAACAAAAGGTAAGTAGAAAAATGCTGGATGTAATTGATATTATAAATCAAATGTACTTAACAGATATTTGCAGAACATTTCTCTCAAAAACAAAAGTATAAACTCTCTTTTCAGATCCTCATGGAACTTTCTCCTATCACCCACATACTTGGACATAAAGCAAGTCTCAACATATACAAGCAAATTGAAATAACTCCTTATATCCTATCTGACCACCATAGATTAAAGTTAGAGACCAATAGCACAGAAAACTGGCAAACTCCTGGAAATTGTACAAGTCTGTAATGACTAGAAAATGGGTAAAGACACAAAGTATGAAATGCATAAAACTTTCCAGAATTGAATGAAAATGACAACACAACATATCTAAACTTACATTTCCAAACTTATAGGACATAATGTCTAAGAGACAAGTTTATATTACTAAGGACTCACATATAAACAGATTGGAGAGGTTACATACATTCTTAGCCATCAAGGAAATGCAAATCAAAACTTCTTAGATACTACATCTTATATTTCACAATCTATAACACAAATGATACCACATGCTGGCAAAAATGAAGAACAAGGGGAGCACTTCTTCATTGTTGGTGGGAGTTCAAGTTTGTACATCCACTCTTGAAATCAATATTGCAGTTCCTTCAAAAATTGGGAATGGATCTACCTCAAGACCCAGCTGTACAATTCTTGGACATATGCCTAAAGTGTCCTACCACAAGGACACTTACTCAAGTGTAAACAGAATAAATTTATTGATAATAGACAGAAAATAGAAAGAAATCAGATGTTCCTCAAAATTAAAGAATGGATAATGAAAATATGCTAGATGTATATCATGGAGTATTACTCAACCGTAACAAAATCATGACATTTTCAGTCAAATTGGTGGAAGTAGATAAAAAAAGTCATTGGGACTGAGGTAACCCAGACCAAGGACAAATATGGTATGTACTCAATTATAAATGGATATTAGCTGTTAAATATATGATAATTCTACTACAATCTACAGACCCGGAGATGCTAACAAAAGGAGGGCTCTATGTGGGATGTATGGATCCCCTTTGGAAGGAGAAATAGAATAGATTTTGGAGATATACTGGGGGCAAATGGGGCTACAAATAGGAAGGATGGAGTGAGGGGAGAAGGATAGAGGGAGAGTTTGGGAAGAAATTACTGGAATTAGAGGGTGTTTGGGAAGGGGTGAAAAACTTGTGCAGTGGAAATGCTTTGGAATCTATGAGGGTGATCCTAGTGATGACTCCTAGCAATGGAGGATAGAAAGCCTGAACCATTCCTAGTCTGTAACAAGGTTCCCAGTGCTTGTACTAGAACATCAACCCAGCACAATACCTTAGACCTACAATTTTTTCTGCCTGCCTGCTGTGTTGTGGTAATGGTAGTTCAGAATTTATGGAAGTGGCAAACCAATGACTGGTGCCATTTAATGCTCACTCATGACACTGCCTCTGAGAACAAAAAACAGAGGCTGGATAGCTCAGAGTATGGGATAAAACCAAACACAACTGGCAAAAGAAAAAGAAATCAGTGAAATGATTCCTACTGATGTTCTGCTACATGCATAGATGGGTGCCTGGCCCAGTTGTCATCAGAGAGGCAGCCTCTGGCAGATAATGGGAACAGATGCAGAGATGCAGAGCATAACATTAAGTACAGAGAGTAGAGGTCTCCAATGGGTATCTTCCCTCAGAACTGAAGCTACAGCAACCCAAAAGAGGAAAGGGAAGAAAAATTGTGAGAACCAGAGGTGCAGAGGATCCTGGGAAAGCAATAACTTTGGACTCAATTAAGCAAGACTCATTGGGGTTCATATATCCTGAAGCAGCAATAATGAAGCCTATGAGTCTGTGTCAGGTCCTCTGCATGTATGTTATGGTTGTTGGCTTGATGTTTTGGGGTGATTCCTGCTAATGTGAGTGAGGGTGTCTCTAACTCTTTTGTCTTCTTTTGGGCCCCTTTTCCTCTTAAGGCCTTCCCCCCCCCCCGCCCCAGCCTTGATGTGAGGTCTTGTGCCTGGTTTTATTGTATCTTGTGCCAAGTATGATTGATGTCTCTGATAGGCCTGCCCTTTTCTGGGGGAGATACAGAGTGGACCTAGTGGGGAAGAGTGGGAAGGGTAGAACTGGGAGGTGTTGAGGGAGAATAAGCTGCATTCAAGTTATATTGAATAAAAGAAAAATAATTTAAAAAAAATCCAGGCAGCATTGAAAGGAGAGTCAAATAAAAAGATGAAACATGCTAAAATATTTAGACAAAGTCTTTGAGTAGTAACCCTCAGACCTGTATTATTTCCATCATTTCTAAGAATGCTTAAAATTACTATTGAAAAAAAAATAAAAGAGAAAAGAAAGCATCAAAAGCTGAGATAAGCCCACAGGGAAAGTAGAAAAGAATGTTCCTTGAAGATAGATCTGAATCCAAACATCCCAAAGAGTTAGACTGTGATTCTGTATGACAAGAGGTAGAAGGAATTTTAATGTTAAGAGGGGAAATCCCACCACTCATCTACATTCTGGTACCTGCAGCCTCCGGCTCAAAGAAAACCCCCTTTACTTATTTGGACTATTAAAAAATGTTTCCCAGAGATTTTTCTACAGAAAAAAATTTTTACAATGAAAGAATTCAAGTATTGAAGTCCTTGATCCATTTGGAGTTGAATGCTATGCAGGGTGAAAGAGAAGGATTTGGTTTCATTCTTCTATGTATTGACACCCAGATTTCCCAGGATCATTTGATGAAGATGTCTTGTTTTCCAATGTATACTTTGGGCATCTTTGTCAAAACTAAGGTAGCTGCAGCTCCTTGATCCTATTTCACTGATTTTTGTCTGATACTGAGCTGTCTCTATTATGATGTTATAGAACAGTTTGAAATCAAGTACAGAGACAACACCTTCTTCTAGCATGATGGAGCACAGCCTGAAATTGGGTGCTCTTGCAGTATTCATTTTTGTTAGGGATTGTTTTGAATATCCTTCATTCAAGTGCTTCCATATAAATTTTAGGACTGACTTTTTTCTGTCTGTGAATTTTGATTGCTGCTTCTATAAATCTACAGATTACTTCTGATAGGTTGACCATTTCTACAAAATTTAATTTTTCTAAACAATGAGGCTGGGTGGTTATTTGATTTAGCATTTCTTCAGTTTCTGTTTTCAGTGTCTAAAATTTCTCACTGTTTTTCATTTCTTAGTTAAGTTTATTCCGTGAGTGTGTGTGTGTGTGTGTGTGTGTGTGTGTGTGTGTGTGTATGTGTGTGTGTATGTGCATGTGTGTGTTGAATAGGATTACTTTTTGCCTGAAACGATGTGTTCACTTTTTGCAATAGTGGCACAACTGTTATACATGTCATCCACTCTACAGAAGGACACTTACATCTGGTACTATAAATCTGTTCTAAACATATAATCATGGGCTATACTGGAGGTTGCAATACATATTGTTGTTTAACATTTGACAATAAACTGCTTTGTAAATATTTATTGTTATAGCCATAGACAAATGTTACTCTCAGCTTTAATCAGAGAAGCTTCTCTTGTAGTGAACAATGGTGAATGCAGAGACTCATGGCTGCTCAAAGTGATGAGAGTGACAGATAAGTGATCAGTCCTAAGTAAGACATTGATACTGAGCTTTAACATACGAAGAAAGTGTCCAACACACTCTTCTGTGCAGAGCAGTGCAGTCTTGACTGGTAGCATAGGTTTACTAAATTGGACCTGAACATTACTGGCCCTGTCAACAGTCAGTCACGGATGGAGCATGGACTCATGGAGTTCACTTTCTCTCTGCTGAACAATTGGCTAATGAGAGGTTATGGGAGAGAAAGAATCTTTGCATTTTCTGGTATAATCACTGCTGAGACCACAAGCTTGATCAGTTTTAAACCCATGATTACACTGAGACCCTTGGTTAAACTTGAATCTGGGAGTGGACATTTAGAGAAGTATGAATGTTGAAGGGAGTTGGGGAAGACAGTAAGAGAGAATAAAGATGAGAGTAATTTTGCCTTTTATACATATACAACATTCTCAAAGAACAAATTTAATCAATAAAATGTAAAATAAATAAACACTTTCAAATAAAAAAAAAATTATGTGGGAAGCTCTGACCGGCAAGGGCTCCACATGAGAATTTTATAAGTGATTAGACTAATTGTATTTTCAATAACGAACACTGTTTTTCTTAAAACCCTGATGTCCATAGAAGTAGTGGTTAATTTAACACAATCAATTTTCTATTGAGTCTGGGTGAAGATTTTGTCCCTAGATAATGAGATGATATTCTCTTCATTGATAATGATTTTCAACCTTTTCTTTTCCCTATTTTGTAGTTGCTCTTTTTTTTTTTCCACTTGTGAGTTTAGGAATTTGTTTGACTCCTTTCCTCCATTTAATGATTATATTTAAAAGAAGATTTGGCTATGTGCCTAGAGGCTCTTGGGTGTTGAGTGTCATATAAACAGAATTAATTACTAATTTCAGTGCCAATATCAAGCCACTAGCACAGAAAGTTCCATTGAAAGAAAAAGCAGAGTGGTAAAAATTTCCATAAATGATACATTATTTTCACATAAAATAAACCATATACACAATTAATAAAATTTCACATTTGTACACTGTGATTTACATGAATTATTTCACACAGTTGTCATAATAACACTATTTAATGACCACAATGGATATCACCAACATTATAAAAGTAAGGTACTAAGCCTTAGAAACAATTTATCTATCACATATGTGTTTTATTCACTCAACAAATACTATGAACCTACTAAGTATCACATATTGCCCTAGAATGTATAAGATATCCAACCCTTCAAGTTTTCCCAGGACTGAAATGTTTTCTAGAATGCAGATATTCAGTGATGAAGTGGGAAAGTCCTGGTCCACAAGGATACCCAGTCACACCACAGAATTCTGATCTTGTTAGCACACTACCCTTCAGTGTCAGCCTTTATCTTTGTCTACTAGATTCTCATGCTGGACACTTCCCTCTGGACTCTACTTCTAGAATCTCACTCTATGCTCTCTTGAATGTTGTTATCAAAACCAGCCACCCTGGCTCTCTAGTTTGTCTTACATTTCTCCAATCAAAGTGAGCTGAGCCAGGTTTAAAACCATGGCTGCTTTTTGGTGACTTTAATACATGGATGTATGACTAAAATATATTTCCCCTCCTCCTGATTCTTCTGCCAAGTACTCAAATAAGCAAATTTTCAAACACAAAATTTTACTTTTCCTCACAGGGAGTTCAGACTTTTAAAATCCCTATCTCTGCTGCTAATCAGTATCATTGTCTGTATCTCTAAGCTCAGGGTCCATCTCTCTGGGGCAAGACTATTCACCACACCTAATGCAATAACATTTCTGAACAAGGCATCCTTTAGAGCATCCTTATATCCATCCATCCTTCCATTTCTTGGCCCACTGCTAACACCTTACCTGAAATCCTCCTTGCCTCCTTGGTCTGGGTTTAAAGCATGCTCCAGTATCCAACTTCCTCCCCTCTAAATTTTCCCATGCTTTCAGTTTAAAGTAGGCTATTCTCTAGTTGAAATGAACTCCAATCTTAATTCTTAGTGCTGTTTTCTATAACCAAAACTCAATTAACCACTTCTGGTGGAGTCCACTTCTCTCTTTGGTTGTGTCTTTCCTCCCAGATTCGGTGTTTTTTTTTTCCTTCAAATTCTCATTCATATTTCAATCTAATGTTAAATTTCAAAGTATTGCAGATTTTTTCTACTTTCAAAGGCATGTGAGTACTCCCTTTTGAACTCATTGACTTTGTTCTTCTGAGTGACTCACCTTACCTGCTTCCTGTTAGAAATATTTTTATCCTCTTCTGTCTTCTGAGTAGATTATCTACTGTAGACCCAACATAGATGGCTCTGATTCATTCCACTATCCCTGTTTAACCCAGCAAGGTGCTCATTAAGTTATCATTCAAGCTGAAACTGCTCAACTCCTCCAAGTTCTGACTCTTAAGATATATTTTGCAAATTAGCTTCAATGTACGTGTGTGTGTGTGTGTGTGTGTGTGTGTGTGTGT
>JADRCD010234816.1:0-24592 GCA_019843815.1 Montemys delectorum
GAAGATTTTGAAATTTTCACTCCAACCCATGTTACAGGTCGTGGAGGTGGATCTGGCAACTTTATGGGCCGTGGAGGAAACTTTGGAGGTGGTGGAGGAAACTTCGGTCGTGGAGGAAACTTTGGTGGAAGAGGTAAGGTGTGCTCATTATATGTGTGGATGTGTCAAATTTACTAGTAAGTTGAAAATACATTTTTAATTCAAATCTTGCTTTTCCTCAGGAGGCTATGGTGGTGGAGGTGGTGGCAGCAGAGGTAGCTATGGAGGTGGTGATGGTGGATATAATGGATTTGGAGGTGATGGTGAGTCTTTAATTTCTGCATTGCTGGGAATCACACACACATGGTCTCAAATACTAGGTGGTAGGGCTTACAACAAATAGTAGGTGACATGTTTTGGTTTTAACAACCACATTAAAAATGTCGCACCTTCTAACCTGAAAACTTTGAATAGATGAAATACAGTTTCTAACTAGTACCACAGAATAGGAAGTCTCTTTCCAAGGATGGAAGTAAAATGTTAACTAGTTGTCTTTGGTTAGTAGGATTTATTATATGAGCAGTAGAGCTAAAATTTGCTTTGTATGAGGCTATATTTTCCAAAGTAAAATTGAAAACTTGACTTTTTTTTTTTTTTTTTTTTTTTTTCTTTTTGAGACAGGGTCAGGCTGGCCTTGGAACTCAGAAATCCACCTGCCTCTGCCTCCCAAGTGCTGGGATTAAAGGTGTGTGCCACCACTGCCTGGCCGAAAATCGTGACTTTTTTAAAGAAACAAAAACACTAATCTTAACATTTTAACAGTTAAGATTACTTGTGCTCTGTGACTAGTTAAATTAGGTTTATTGCCATTTGCGGTATATAGTATAAAGCTAGAATTACTTGGTCTCCCTGAACAACTTTCTGTGTGGCTTTCTTTGCAGGTGGCAACTATGGTGGTGGTCCTGGCTACAGTAGTAGAGGAGGTTATGGAGGTGGTGGACCGGGATATGGAAACCAAGGTGGTGGATATGGTGGTGGAGGAGGAGGATATGATGGTTACAATGAAGGAGGAAATTTTGGTGGAGGTAAGTTACATAGATGTGTGGATTAAATGCAAACCAGCATTTAAATTAAAACTCTTTGCAGTACTTGGAACTGCTTAAAGGATAAACTAGTGGTGGCGCACACCTTTGATCCCAGCACTTGGGAGGCAGAGGCAGGCGGATTTCTGAGTTCGAGGCCAGCCTGGTCTACAGAATGAGACAGAGAAACCCTGTCTCAAAACCAAAAAAAGAAAGTTATAATTGTTTGTTTGTTTTTTTTGTTTTGTTTTGTTTTGTTTTCTCTTCAAGGTAGGATTTCTCTCTGTAACCCTGGCTGTCCTGGAGCTCACTCCGTAGACCAGGCTGGCCTCCAACTTAAATCTGCCTGCCTCTGCCTCCCAAGTGCTGGGATTAAAGGCATGAGCCACCACTGCCCGGCCACAGCCATTATTTTTAAGTAGTGGGAATATAGCACTGCATAAATTTCACATTTAGAAAACCATTTTGAAGGTCAATGTGCACGGGGGCGGGGGGGCCTTTGAATTCCAGGTTAGTCTGGATATTAAAAGTGGAGGGCCGGGCAGTGGTGACACACGCCTTTAATCCCAGTACTTGGGAGGCAGAGGCAAGTGGATTTCTGAGGACAGCCGAGGCTATACAGAGAAACCCTGTCTCAAAAGAAAAAAAGAAAAGTGAAGGATTCTATTGTAAATTCAATGTTTCTTTATTTTTTAAAAGATTATTTTTATGAGAATACTGCAGAAGAGGGCATCAGATTCGATATAGATGATTGTGAGCTTACCATGTGGTTGCTGGGAATTGAACTCAGGACCTCTGGAAGAGTAGTCAGTGCCCTTAACTACTCAGCCCATCTTTCCAGCCCCTAATTCAATGCCTTTAAGAATATTCACACCTGGCTGCAGTGGCTCGAGCCTTTACTTTAATCCCAGTACTTGGGAGGTAGAGACAGGTGGACATATCTGAGCCCAGCCTGGTCTACAGAGAGTTCCAGGATAGCCAGAGCTATACAGAGAAACCCTGACTCGAACCCCCCCCCCAAAAAAAAGGAATATTCACAGTATTTTATAGTCTTCATCACTATTCCCAGAACGTTTTCATCATCCCAAATATAGGGCTTTATTTTATTGTATTTAATAAGACACTATCTTACAGTCCAGCAAGCTCAGACTGTACTGGCCTCTGGGTTTGTGCTTTCCTGTACCCACTTCCTAAGTGCTGGGACTATATGTAAAATGTGACACACTAGGCATTTGATTTTTTAAAATTGTTTTGCAGTGTCTGTAGATAATATAAATTGGCAAGCTTTACTATTTAGCATAGTGGAATGTACATTTAACTAGTTTATTAAATTATAAGGGAAATTTTTAAATTTGGCTTAATGCTGAGTTTTTCATTAACTCTTAGTACTGTTAAACTAGGGTAAGTGGGGTGTGCAGATTGTTTGAATAGGATACCAAATTAGCTCTTGGAATACTTTGAGTGTTACTTGTTAATACTGGTCATATACTAGCTGTAGAGTGGACTGCACACAATTATTGCACGAGAAACTTGAACCTAATTGATGTGAGTGACTGATATTAACATATCTTCTGTTACTACTTTAAAAGCTGCATCAAAATCACATAACTACTGATCTAAATTATGTGGAGGGAATCTAAATTATGTGGAGGGAATGGAAAAGTGGGTGTTCTTTATATGTCCTAAAGTTTGATAAGCTTCTTAGAAGTGTGTTCTTCTGGACAGATTTCCACTAAGTAATTATTGGTCCTCCCCCCCTCCCCTTTTTTTTACATGTTTATTAAATCAGGCTTCTGATAAATGACCTAGGCTTGGAGTTAATGCTTGCATTGAAATACGTATTTTGGAAACTACAAATAAAATCTCTTGTCATTTCAGGTAACTATGGTGGTGGTGGGAACTATAATGACTTTGGAAATTATAGTGGACAGCAACAATCAAATTATGGACCCATGAAGGGGGGCAGTTTTGGTGGAAGAAGCTCAGGCAGTCCCTATGGTGGTAAGTCTTTTTTTTTTTTTTAATCAAAATTCTTCAGAGCCATCTTAGTTAACAAATTACATATATTTAGAATTGTTTGTGTTATTTCCAGGTGGCTATGGATCTGGAGGTGGAAGTGGTGGATATGGTAGCAGAAGGTTTTAAAATAAAACAGAAACGGTAGGTATCTTTACATTTTTTAAAAATCATGATAAAAAGAATATATGGAACTATTCACTGAGTGTAATAATTTTTTTATCCTGTATTATTCAACAGGCTACAGTTCTTAGCAGGAGAGAGAGCGAGGAGTTGTCAGGAAAGCTGCAGGTTACTTTGAGACAGTCGTCCCAAATGCATTAGAGGAACTGTAAAAATCTGCCACAGAAGGAACGATGATCCATAGTCAGAAAAGTTACTGCAGCTTAAACAGGAACCCTTCTTGTTCAGGACTGTCATAGCCACAGTTTGCAAAAAGTGCAGCTATTGATTAATGCAATGTAGTGTCAATTAGATGTACATTCCTGAGGTCTTTTATCTGTTGTAGCTTTGTCTTTTTCTTTTTCTTTTCATTACATCAGGTATATTGCCCTGTAAATTGTGGTAGTGGTACCAGGAATAAAAAATTAAGGAATTTTTAACTTTTCAATATTTGTGTAGTTCAGTTTTTCTACATTTTAGTACAGAAACTTTAACAAAATGCAGTTTTGAAGGTGTTTCCTTGTGAGTTAACAAGTAAAGAAGATCATTGTTAATTACTATTTTGTATGAATTTTGCTAAAGTTAACTGTAAAGAAACACCTACTGACTTGCAATTTAAGGGGAATCTATTCTCCCCATTTCCAAAACAATGATGAATGGGCGTTGACATGTGGAGAGAATAGATATTTGTATGTTTGCAATGTGTGTTTTAGATAATTAGAATTGGGTAATAAAAAATAGCATATTTGTGAATTTAATAGCATTAAGATTACCTTCAAATGAAAAAGATCTCAAAAGTTGCTGTTTGGTTTTTGTGCATTTTCTTTCAAAATGTAATCATGATTTTAGTGTATTAGATTTATTGAGTCCTAGCCATGTTAAGAACATCTCCATTCCACATTTACCTTGATCACATTGAAACTGCTGCCAATAGTTTGGGGTGTAAAGTGTTTATACTGCCCCCTGCTTACAAAGGGTGGTAGATGTATGCTATCTCCCAGTTTAACAGTCTTTACTTTTCATATAGAACCACCAAGTCTGCTGTGTCTGAGCAAACTGGTGGGTACCTGGTTTGTTTCTGCTTTTAAAGTCTAAGGTCTCAAAGCCTCACTGGTCTAGTCACTTTCCTTGGTTAAGTATCCCACACACATACAACTTTTCAGAACAAAGGAATAAAAGTCACTCGTTTGAACCCCTGACTGGCTGGCATACTTTCCTATTTATACCCTATCCATTTTGCTAGATGATGAAACAAAAGGATAGTATGGTGTCGTCCAAACAAAGCAGCAGATGTAGCACACACGGTTGCTCACTGCGAGCACCTACTTCCTAAATACCTGAGTTTAAGTTCAGAATGTCTTGAATCCCCAAAGAACACATGGTTATTCTTTGTATATATCTCATTCTAAAACATGTTGGGTGTGAGTTTGTTTGGAGACCCTGTTTGAGAGGAGTTTCAGATACTAAGGTCATCATATATAAGAATTGTCGACTGTTGTGCCAGCTAGTGCTGAACAATTTCATTCAAGTCCTGAGTATGTGCCCTGCTCTTACTTTCAGTTGACCGTTGAATTCAGATTTTTACTTGGTTTTTAAAGTATAAGCTAAACAAGCAATAAAAAGGGGAATGCGGTGTGCTAGAATTTCAATATGCTCTCTTGTTGCTCTCCTTCTGTGCCTCTGTGCATTATTAATATTTGGATGCATGCAATGCTAGCATGGAACTTTGGTCTTCACAAATACTACAGTTTTTCCAGAAAACACTCACACCAATAAATGTAACAGACAACATTCCATTTGTTAATGGGCATATGTGCATAAGCAGTGTAGAAAATAGGCTCATGTTAGAAATTGGTTACATCCTTCATAACTAAAAGTGTGCTTATGAATGGACACTGTCAATGTTCATAGCTTAAACATGGGTACCTGGTCAAAATGCTTAGGAACCATTAAAATTGAGCTAAATTGTCTCAAGTCCTTTTATTCATATAATAAAGATTGAAGGAATGGGGGAGGCTGACATTTTCTGGTTTTGTTTGTGAAATTGTTGGACACAACCTTGACAGTATCCTTTAATGTAATGAGGTCAATTGTATTGTTAACCAACCTTTTTGTTCTGGAACTAGTATAATAGTGAAACATTTTTCAGTAAGTTGATGTTTACAACCTATAATCAGGTGAAATCTGTGTGCGACCTGTTTATAAGTTGTACTAAGCTAGTTTTTGTGAACTGTGGAAGAGTAAGCCATGAGAGCGATTTAACCAGCTTTAAAGGACATAAGTTGTGCTTTTTAAGCACTGTGCATCAAAGGAAAACCCACTAAGACAGGACTTCAGCAGCCATTTGAGTATGGACAAGTCAGCATAAATAAAGAATGAGAAGGCAGCAGCAAGAGCTTCAACAACAGAGAAGTGGAGGCATAAGATACTATGGTGATAGTGAGCAACTTCCCAAAAGCTAGTTAAAGCTGCTTATTGCAACTGAAATGTCGAAGAAAGTAGCAGGAAGGAGCTTCGCCTTTGGAACATCAATGAGCTAGTTGCCACAGGCACTAGGTCTAGCATTTAGACCTGCGAGGAAGGGCAATAAGCATTAGGTAAGGCTTGAATTTGAATTTTTTTCACTAATTAAAGAGTAATTTTTTGTAAAGCAAGGTAAGAGTAATCTTTTTGATTTGCAGGTGAATGAGAACTCTACCTGCCTAACTGAGGAATGTCTTTCCCACCACCTTAAATACGAAGGTTTCTGGCTGGGTAAGGTTTGTAGCTCACAGTAAACCAATGACACTGTTGGTTTCCCATAAATCAATGTCACAGTTGAGACATTACCCCTCAATCTTGGTTTTTGGTACCCATTGAACAAATTCTAAGACTTAGGCAGTTACATTCTACAGTGCGATGGATGTTAAAAGCTATATGTGGCCTCTTCATGTACAACTCACGGTTCTAAGGTAAAGTCAGCCTTCAATTAGGGAAAGTCTTTAAGAGAGAACTAGGAACTTTTCACAGTTATCAGAATAATTGTCTTCCTTAAAGTTCTATAGTGTAAGTTTACTATTGTGTGGATTAGTAGGGACAGTCAGTTAAATATTTAGTCTCCCCTTAACCCATCACACAAACAGGGTCTCATTGTTGTCCTAGCCTGGAACTCAGTCCACCAGCCTTCTGTTTCCTAAGTGCTGGGGTTAAAGGGTAGTGTCTGTGACAGCACATGTTTCCTTTTAAAACATCCCAGAGAACAGTTGGGTTACTATTGACATATGTTGCTGATTGATATTCATAAGGGCTATTTCTGCTGCCCTGAAAGGGCTTATTGAAAAATTGCTTAATTCAGATTATTTTTGTTTTTTGAGACAGGGTTTCTCTGTGTAGCTCTGGCTGTCCTGGAACTCTGTAGACCAGGCTGGCCTTGAACTCAGAAATCTGCCTGCCTCTGCCTCCCAAGTGCTGGGATTAAAGACGTGCACCACCAGTGCCCGGCCATGTTACTTTTTAATAGAACATTTTCAGGGGACAAATCTGCAAAATGTTTCCCACACAGGGAAACCCTGCATCAACAAGTTTGCTTGGCATTTAAGTCAGGACTTAATCTACGGAAAACAGTTAACCAATAAAATAGCAGTCCTTCAGTAGTGGTTACTTAATAGATTTGGAAAATTTTTCCTAAGAGGCATTTACAGTCCGTTTCCTTTCTGAAATAAAGTTATTTTACTTAATGTGGTTCCACTGTCATTTCTGCAAAAAACACTATGTTGGTAGCAAGGGTGAATAAAACAAATGAGGCTGACTTTGGTTTTGTTGGACCTGTGGAATACTCCCAGTTTACATGTCTGAAAGCTGTTTCACATTTGTGTCTAAGTTAGGGGACATGATTTTTAAAAAGTTCACTTAGCAGGGGAGTGGCTTGGCTTGGTTTTTAAAGAGTTCTGTTACGTCACAATTTGAAACACTCCTGACAATAGTATCAGTAATTGGCATGGTAGCAAGCATGCAGATATGAGGTGCTGTGAAGACTGGTAGCCTGAGTTTTAAACTTGTTTTCTGATCTCAATGACAGCAGAGGTGGTCTGTAATTGTTTTCATTTGTAGCATAATGAACTGTTACAGAAAGATGACCTTTTCATTAAAATATTTTTAGAAATGTGTGTGTGTGTGTGGTTTTATCACTTTGCAATATTCCTTTGATTTGGTCCTATAGGTGGTTGTAGACATTTTAATAAAGTGAAGTTTGTTTAAGATGGGAAGTAGAAACTACTGTATTGTCACATTTATACAAAGACAACATTTGTGTTACAGACTTTCTGGGTGGTGGGGAGAGAATGAGGCTGGGGTAAAATGAGTGACATGTGTAACATCAATAAGGCAGTTCCTTGGTTAGACATGAAGGTAAAAAGTGAAGTTTTTTCTGTACTGCAGTTTACCCCCAAAATCTGAGGTTTGCCCCAAGTTTGATGTAAGTAGCCACTCAGTGGTAATACTGAGTTAAGTGTTTTACCCTGTGAGACTGAGGCTGCCCTCTAATACCTGGGATTTCATTTCCTTGGTTTCAGTAAGTACTAAGTCTACAAAAGTACCTAGCCACACCCGACCCTAAGTGAGTTATTTGGTAAATTGGATCCAGGTGAGGATTTTAGCACATGCTTTGAATATTGGTTTTGTGTGTGATGAAGTTAGCAACCATATTGCCTTATTTTAGTGAGTACTGATCTGAAATGAGCATTTTCACCAAAATAACACTTGAGTCCTAAGTTCCGGGGGTATGTCCCAGTGGCGTTTGCCTAGCATGCACAGCAAGATGCTGGGATCGGTCCCTCCCCTGTACACAGTTGTTTAACATGAAAAGAAGATGATGTACTTAATTTTCCTTAGCAAAATCGGGATCCTGTTAAGCAGTAAATTGGTTTAGGTTTGCTAGTGACAGTTGTTGGCTAGCATGTTGAAACAATGGTAGGGATATACTAGCTGCATGTTTCAAAAAACAAAACCTCAATGGACAGTTCTGGGAGCTAGAAGATAAAAGAGGATTTGTCTATTTAGATCTAGAGATTGTCACTAAACAGGTACCAAGTTATATATAGGGCAATTTTGATATTTAATAAAGGATAAGAATGAATACACTTTATAGTATGTCCATTTGGTATAGCCATATTTTTCGAAGGGTTGTGTTTTGCCTAGATGCACATAATATATGCATATCTGGTGTCCTTAGAACCTAGAAGGGGACTTCATTCCCTGGAGCCAGAGATTGTGAGTTACTGGGTGCTGAGAACCAAACTTTGTCATTTTAAAGGAACAGGTGCTGAACCATCCCTTCTGCCCCTTTACAATTTTTAATGGCTTCAAATAGAGTTGGCTCTATCTGGAGCTTATAATAGGTAATTTTCTTTTAAAATAGACTTTGTGTTTTGCTGTGTAGTTATGGAAACATCCTTTAAACTTCAGATGGTTGCCTGCTGTGAATTAATTTCAGCTGTCTTATAACCTCATTTAATGTGTTAAGATGCAGTTAGGTTTTGTTTAGTATTTAAGCTTTGCCTATCAAGTTTAGATCCTGAACTTAAATCATGTGGGCTTGGACAATTTATTTGAGGGTTATTTTGTGTTTCCTTAACTATTTGATAATGCCAAGCTTAAAATAATTGGGTTTTGGGCTTAGTGGCTATGGCTATTTTACTTCCCCAGAGTCCTTAGGTTTGATTCCCAGCACCCACACGGGGCAGGGCAGCTCAACTATCTGTACTTCTAGTTTCAGGAGATCCAGTGCCCTCTGGCCTTTGAAACCACACAGATGCAGGCAGGCATGTGTACAAAACACCCTCCAGACAATTTTTTTTTTTTTTTTGTGGTTTTAAGGCATATATTGTAGAAAGGCGGAGAGGGAGAAGAATTGAGGGCAGCCATGGCCATGTGGAGAGGGGAAGGGAAGAGCAGGAGGGCAAGAGTAAAAGCAAGATGGTTAGGGAGCAAGCCAGACAAATTTTTTAAAAAATTTATTTGGCTAGGAACTGTGGTACATGCCTTTCATCCCAACAGGAAGCAGGGGCAGGTAAGGCCTTTGTCAGTTTGAGACCAGCCAGGGTTATATCATGACACCCCGTCTTTTAAAAAAAAAAAGTTTGATTTGTTCAGAGATCACCCAATCTGGCCTCCTCCATCCTCTGGCTAACACCTTCCCAAGTTCTGGAATTATGTTTTCTCATGCTTTAATGTTGACAGTTTATTACCTTGAAAGCCTTACATCAGAAGCTAGAGAGATGGTTCAGTGGTTAAGAACACTGGCTGTTCTTCCAGAGGTTCTGAGTATCTGGCTCAGCAGTAGGTGCTGTATACATTAAATCCTCATTTCATTTGATGGATCTTTTTTTAAGTTTTTAAAAAAGATTTATTATATGTGATTACACTGTAGCTGTCTTCAGACACTTCAGAAGAGGGAGTCAGATCTCATTAAGGGTGGTTGTGAGCCACCATGTGGTTGTGGGATTTGAACTCGGGACCTTTGGAAGACCAAGTGCTCTTAACTGCTGAGCCATCTCTCCAGCCCCATTTGATGGGTCTTAAAATCTTTCTTTGAAGTTACTGCCCAAGGAGCTTTTGACTTTGTATCATTATCAATACTATTTTCAAGGATATGAAAAGAAATGTTAATTTTTGTTACCAAAATTAAGTAACTTTCTCATTAAAATCTTGGTGCGGGTTGAGAAAATGCCCAATCATAAGAGCTCTTGCTGTGCATGCAAGCATGAGGACCTCAGTTTGAATCTTTTTTTTTTTTTTTTTTTTTGGGTTTTTTTTGCAAGGGATTTTTTTTTTTTGCCCCCCTGTCCCCGAAGCACCCTCTGTAGACCAGGCTGGCTTCGAACTCAGAAATCTGCCTGTCTTTGCCTCCCAAGTGCTGGAATTAAAGGCGTGTGCCACCACCAACCAGCTCAGTTTGAATCTTTAGCACCAAAGGAAAAAGCCAGGGGTGATCACATATGCCCACTGGGGCTTGCTGCCTGCTAGCCTGGCTTCAGGTTCAGTGGAAAGACCCATATTTTAAGGGTCAGGTGGAGTGAAGGCATACACATCTTCTGGCTACATGTGCATATATACTACATACATACTACGTAAGGAGATTCCAAGACCTATGTTTATCTGTTAAGGACTATGCAAATATAGAGAGTATTGTCTGAAGTTAGTGTGAAGACTGGCTAAAAAAAGGTGCCTATCTAAAGAGTGCTTTTGGTAGTGTTTAATATCACGAAAGCATACTTAAAATCTAATAAGTGGTTAAGTCAGGATCTTGGGGTTTTTTTTGTTTGTTTTGTTTTTTTCTTTTCCTCCCATGTATAGTTCTATCCATTGAAATTGATGTCTTTTCAAGTGGAATGATACTTCTCCCTCCCCCACACACACCCCTACTCTTTGGAAAGAAAAAAAAATTGAGGGTATCAGTGTAGTCCTGGCTGGACTGGAACTCTGAATTCTGCCTGGCTAAGATTAAGCTATATACTGTTACACAGCTTCATAATCATATAAATTAAGGGTGTAGCAGTACATTTGAATAGCATCTTCCCATTCACTTGAAATTCCCAGATGGAAAAGTCTTAGATGCGTTTTAAGGTTTTTTAAATATAAGGGGCTAAAGAGATGGCACAGTGATTAAGATGTTGCTTTTGCAGATTCCCAGTGCCACATGGTAGTTTACAACCATCCATAACTGGTTTCAGAGGACATATATGCAGGCAAAATTTTCACACACATAATCTAAAGGGGGGGGGCAAGTATGGAGAGATAGCTTGGTCAAGAGCAAATAGTATTTTTGCAGAGGACGAGAGTTCAGTTCCAGCACTCAGGTTAGATGACTCACAACCATATGCAGTCAGAGCTCTTAACCAATGAACCATTACTACTCAACGTCTAAGTTCAGGTCTGTAAGGTCCTATGGTGAGTTCGTTTTTAGGGTAGCAGAATCTTGTTACATTGGACTGTGATAATGCAGGTGGATTCAGTCTATTATTCTGTGCTCCAGATGGGGCTGCACCCAAGGTTCCTGTCAATGTCATTTTCATTTGGAATAGTGTCTCCTGGAATCATCCTTCACTACCACACCACCAGAGGAGACGGACATTGTAAGAGACTTGGACCAAGTCTCTTATGAATCCTAGGTCCAATTTTGACTCAACTCTTGTCATATGTCATATTCTCTTACTAGTTTTCATGTTACCAAAAATAAGTTTTGAAGATGAATGAAGTGTCCACTTAGGGATGTTTCCATTTCACACATGAGACAAGGCTGAGAGCTCAAGTGAGTGGTGGGAGGCCATTCTCTAGGAAATGACTGGCAACAGGTTCAGTCTAGTACCAAGCCTGCTAAGTACATGATTGGTCCTAGTGTAGTGATAGGACTCTTGGAGGATAATATATAAGCCCATGCTTATTGACATACACAACTCTCAAGTGCATTTCCAGGACCCCTTTCCTCAAATACCCTCTTATGTAGCCCTGGGACTATGGAGGCTGGATTTGAATGTGGGATACTACACTGCCACACCCAGCACCTACCTTTTACAACAGCAGAGAGCCCTCCAGTGATGACATGAAACTGGTATTCTAAAGGGTTTTTGTTTTAAAGAATGTTCATTGTCCAATTTCAGGTCTTTGTTTTTATACCTCTACATGTCTAATCACTCTCAACCTATCCATATATGTGAGCCAGTTTTTCCACCATTACAAAATGGAGCACGTCTTTAGTCCCAGCTCTCAGGAGGTGAAGACAGGCATATTTTGGAGTTCAAAGCCAGTCTTCTGGGTGACTTCTAGGACAGCCAGGACTACAGAGAGAAGCCCTACTTTGAAAACCAAGAGAGGGGCTTGGGGAAGATGTATATATGAACCTCACAACTGGTCTCTCTTGTCCCACCCCTCACTGTCTAGACTGCTCAGGCTCCAGTTTCCTAACCAGGGGGAACATATCCCATTTCAACTTTAGTACCTCCTTTCTAAAGACTGCCCACTCCTGTGCTTATTTTTTTTTTTTAAATGTGAGTATACTGTTGCTCTCTTCAGACACACCAAAAGAAGGCATCGGATCCCATTACAGATGGTTGTGAGCCACCAAGTGGTTGCTGGAAATTGAACTCAGGACCTCTGGAAGAGCAGTCAGTGCTCTTACCCACTGGGCCCTCCTATGCTTTCTTTTTCTTTTTTTCTTTTCTTTTTTGGTTTTTCAAGGCAGGGTTTCTCTGTGTAGTCCTAGCTGTCCTGGAACTCACTCTGTAGACCAGGCTGGCCTTGAACTCAGAAATCTGCTGCCTCCCAAGTGCTGGGGTTAAAGGCATGCGCCACCACTGCCTGGCCCTCCTGTGCTTTTTTTTTTTTTTTTTTGATTTATTATTATAAATGAGTACACTGTAGATACACCAGATGGGGTGGTTGTGAGCCACCATGTGGTTGTTGGGATTTGAACTCACGACCTTCAAAAGAGCAGTCGGTGCTCTTACCTGTTGAGCCATCTCACCACTCCCCTCCTATGCTTTTTATAGCACTGTTCTTCCCATAATTTCCAGCCACTAGGCTCTTGCTCAGTCATGGTCTGTGGAGTTGCTGTTAGCATACAATGCTCTGAGAGTGGTTTGACCTACCTTCAGATGTTGCAAGCTCCTATTAAGTTGTGATGCTTTTTACTAGTATTTATTTGGATTTTTTTTGACATAGGACCTCTTTCTACATAGCTCTAATTATCCTGGAACTTTCTATGTAGACCAGGCTGGGCACCAGCTTACAGGTTTGCCAGTCTCTGCACCAGAGTTCAAAGGCAGCCTTGTCTACAGAGTTCAGCGATTGAAAATATAAGCCATTATGCCCAGCTTTTGTTTTTAAACTGGCTTTCTCAATCTTTTTTTTTCCTTCCTTAGTATGCTTCCTAGCCCTCTTAGAATGCCAATTCTAAGAACACAGGGAGATTACAGGTTTTGTTCTTTGTGCTACAGTTCTGTACAGCAGGCATACCAATGTGGATAAACAAAGTTTCATTGTGGTATGTACCATTTCCTTGGTATGACAATCCTAGTAATATTTAGTATAAAAAGGTTTTTGTCTTTTTTTTTAAAGACAGGTTCTCATTATGTAGCCTTAGCTGTCCTGGAGCTCAGAGATCTGCCTGCTTCTGCCTCCTAAATGTTGGGAATAAAAAGCATGTACTGCTTCTATATTTGTTATATAATATGAAACTATAAAATAAATATAAAATGCTTCTGTATTTTCAAAACCATTTTGAAAATGTAAAATAACAAAATGTGGTAAATGAGTGATTGTCCTATGGAAAATATTGTGAATAAACTCAAACAATCCAAAGTAACTTAAGTCATGATATTCCTTTATTAGTGCTAGCTCCTTTTAATTTTTATGAGCTAAACAATTTAATATAAAAATGTCATTTCTTGTTCATACAGTATATAAAAAAGTATAGTGGTCTGGTTAGTTTTCAATAGTTTGCTTTTAGCCAGATGTCATATAAGTCTATGACTGTAACAAATGAGAACAGTATAAATAAGTTCTGTAGTATTTACACTTACACAGAAACTAGCCCAAATGGTGCCTAAGAAATTAACTTGAGAGTTAAAATGAAACTGATTCAACATTGAGACTTTAATGCTTTGTAAAGTTTCATATTATTTCTATAGTAGCTTTGGCTATAATTCTGCATAGTTACTTATAAAGTGTTTCTGCATTTCACATCACAGTAGGAAGTTTTAGCAGTACAAAACAAATACTAGCTCAGAAAAGACTACATCTTCCCAAACCTAGTTTTTCTTTGTATCTGGCTTTTTGCTTTTGGGAACAAGGAAAACATTGCCATCTCTGGTTTGCTGCAGAGAGTATTCACTGGGAGAGTAAGGTTTCCCATCCTCATCACGTAGCATGCTGAAGACTTCGAGATACAAAGTGCTGAGCTGCCTTTTCAGTAGATGGATGTTTCTGTTGTTTTCTCCCTTTTCTCTGAGTAGTTTTTCTCTCTCGTCTTTTAAGTGGCCCAAGTCTTGCTCCAGCTCAACAATGTTCTCCAGCTTCCTTTTCCTACAGTTCTGAGCGGCGACTTTATTCTTACCTCGCCTGCGTATATCTCGGATTAATGCAAGCTGAGCTTCATTGAACTGCTCCTTGGACATCATTTCATTGAAGTCATCAACAGGGAGGTTAATGATCTTTTCGACAGGGAATGGAATATGGAGAGCTTTTGCCCTAAGCTCATCTCTTGTGAGATGAGCCTCTAAGCGGCTTGAATGTTTGTCTTTTGTGAATGGGACTTTTTGATGACCAGGACTCACAGGTACTTCTTTTTTTGCTGTACTTTCACATTGGGACTCATGCACAGGAGCACTGTGCCCTGGAGCTGGTGACAGAGGGTGTGCTGTATCCCCAGAAGAATGTGTTGGCTGTGCTTTAGGACCATTCTGTTTGACACTTCCAGGGGCACTGTCTAGCTCTTCCATTTCGGAGTCACTGAACCCAGGCGGTGGGTCTCCATAAATGGAAGACTCCACAGAGTGCTCTGGGGATGCTTGGCTGGGACTTGTGTTCAGTGAAATGCCAGAGTCAGAGTCATTGAATTCTGCTGTGCCTTCGGTGTGCTTCTGGTTGAAAGCTTTACACAGTGACAGATCACAGCCTTCAATAGTCCCACCTAGAAGTTCAGAGAGTGACTGACTGATGGCAGCAGGGGAAGGCATGCTGCCACCGCCACTGGGCTCTGCTATGAAAGCAGAATAAAATTCATCACCAAAATCTGTGTTTAAGGTGGGATTTGAGTCTAAGGAGGTCAGCTGGCTGGGATCATCAGTGGAGAGGATGCTGCTGAAAGAACCCTCAAAACCATGAAGGAAATGTGGACCACAGTTGCCCACTTCTTTTTCCAGTGAGGGGATCGATGAGTAAAAATGATAATTGCTGTCCATTTCTGTCAGTGTGGCTTCTGGGCTGGGAACAGGGGTAGTCTCAGCCAGCTGCTTGTTTTCAGTATTAAGACACTAGAAAAGAAGGTCACACTGTATAAGCAGAGGCTAAGTGCGTTTTAGATAATTCCCTACCCCCAAATCCAAGGTGGTCTTTTCAATAATTTCTACAACTCCCATTTCTAATAGATAAGTATTTTATTTTTGTCAGAACTCTAAATTAGCTTTCAGTCTTAGAATTAGTTTATCCAGAAATATTCAGTCTGATTAACTAAAAACTATGTGTGTTAAGTAGGCCTGGGAAGCTCTCATGGGTAATTTAAATGCACCATCAATTTCTTCCTTTGAGTAGATAGCATGTAAATAATACATAACTAGGATGACTAATTTAAAAGGGCCCACAGAAAACAGCACACTCCTAGAGCTCTCTTACCTGTAATTCAGGAATGGAAAAGAGCTCCTGCCAAACTTGCTCTATGTCCTGTTGTATGCAGCTTAAATCAGTCATGGCTGCCTCCAGAGAGCTATCGAGTGGCTGAGCCTGATCAGGGGCAGTGAAGACTGAGCTTTCAACGTGGCTGGGAATATCCAGGGCAAGCGACTGAAATGTAGGTGAAGAAACCTGAGGTTGACAAGACATTTCCGTGAGTTGAGAGCCAAGGCATGCAGAACAGACAGCGGTAGGGTCCGTAGCTCTCAGACTACTAATGGTTGCTTTTATAAAATGAAACTTTTCTTCCTCTCCAACGACTCCACATTTAATCACTACTAGGTTATTTCATCCTATGTATTTAAATGTAGACTTCAAAATGCATAAGAACATTCATTAGGACTTAATTTGTACCCATAATATCTAGCAGAGCTAAGGACAGAACCCAGGGCTTTGTGCTTACCTAGCAAGCGCTCTACAACTGAGCTAAATCCCCAACCCCCAGATTAAGATTTTTAATCCAATTGCTAATTAATAGTTGTTCTTTACTAGTCAAAATATTTTATATACCTATATCCATTTTCCAGGGAAAATTATTCTGATTCATGTTTTTAGCTATACAGTAAAATGGACTTGTGATTTAGTATTATATATAGGTCTTATTTTTAAACATCATATAGATATCTCATACAGTTTACTTGACAGTTTCTTTGATCAACTTTTTCCTTCTAAAATTTTCTTTTATTCTCTTAACTGGAGACACATAGAAAGGGACTAAAACCAGATAAGGGAGTTTTTCTGTTAAGCAAACATTTTTATACCTCATGGTCATCTACAAATGGGAATGTCTCTGCCAAAAGCTGCATACAGTCTTCAAAGTACAAGGCATCTTGTTTGGGAATGTGGGCAACCTGGAGTAAGGGGAAAGGCACAAAGGAGCATCATTTATTAAATGTTCTAAGCATAAGGGTCACGACTAGCATTGAGTTGTTCATAAAATAATCTATGATCTCATTTCAGAAATCGGTTTGTTGTATAGATTCAAACCAGATCACTTGTGTTCCATTCAATAAACAGTGCTGGGGGTCTGAACCCAGGGCTGTGCTAGGCAATAACCTCCCCTCATTTTTGAGTGACCTGGGCGAATGTTTTAGTTTATCAACATATAACATGGGAATCATACTTAACACAGTTAAATCAGTTACTCATACAAACAGGGTCATGCCTACCACAACAATAAGCAATGCCCCCTCCTTTTACTACCAACAATACTTCTGTCACTTTCTCCCAACAGGATGTTTCTGTACTTCACAAAGTACTCCCTGTGATCTGTGTCCTGATTATCAAAAGAATTCTCAAAGGAACTCAGGTACAAAATTCATCAGGAAGCTAAGCTTGGGAACTTAAACTCCTCACAAAAGACATAGTAAATGGCAGATGAAAAACTCAAATCCAGATAGTCTGCTTTCTCAGTACAGTTTTCCTTAGATCCCATCAGAACTAAGTGTACCTGGGAGTAGCTGGCAGATCCACTGGTGTCTGTCTGGATGTGCTGGGCTGGCTGAATTGGGAGGAATTCTCCTGTTTCTTCATCCAGTTGAAACTGAGCGAAAAAGGCCTTCTCTTGTTCCTTCTGGAGTTGCTCTTGTCTCTCCTTTTCGAGTTTTTTCTGTTTCTCCAGTTCATAGTCCTTCTGTCGCTGACTAAAGTCAAACACTTCTCGACTTACCCCAAGGTCTATGTCTTGCCTCCAAAGGATGTCAATCAAATCCATGTCCTATGTTTAAAACAGAAAAGGAAGGAGAAACCATGGTTAAGATGGTCCACATGGGTTAATTCATGGCATGCCATCATTGATGGGAAAGAATACAAACAAACTGAATGAGAATACAGATCGAAGAATCTAGAAGAAGACTGTTAATTCCATTCACTCAATATATATTCACTAAAAGCAACAAGATCTATAGCTACCCATTCGAATCAGTTTGGATCACTAATGACTGCATAACAGAAATAGCCAAACTTATGCACATTGGTGTACTTTTAAGAATCCCATTACCTCTCTCTCTTTTAAAGTTTTATTTATTATGTATACAGTGGTCTGCTGGCGTGTATGCCTACAGGCAAGAAAAAGGCATCGGATCTCATGACAGATGGTTGTGAGCCATCATGTGGTTGCTGGAAATTGAACTCAGGACCTCTGGAAGAGAAGCCAGTGCTCCTAACTTCTGAGCCATCTCTCCAGCTCCTCCCCTTGCCCCTTTCCAAGAGAGATTATAGCAAATGCACTGCCACTTATGTCTGCCATGAACCCTGTCTCAACAAACAAATACCCCAGAATAAAAGCCAATATTTGTGGGGGGGGGTTGCTTTGTTTTAGTTGAGACAGGGTTTCTCTGTGTAGCCCTGGCTGTTCTGGAACTTGCTCCACAGACCAGGATGGCCTCAAACTCAGAGATCCACCTGCCTTTGCTGGAATTAAAGGCATGTACCACCACTGCCCATGTAGGGTTTCTAGTTTTTATGAAATGGGATCATATAGCACAAGCTGGTCTTGAACTACTAAATGCACAAACAAAGAGTGAAACAATTTCTGCTGGACTACCTGTTCCTATGTTAAACTTCCTGAGCCAAAGGACTGCATGACAATTTCTAATGGAACTTACCCTAAAGTCTCCAGTGTCAATCATGCCAAGAGTTGACTTTTATCACAATTGTTTCCACCAAATGATAATGTTTCAAAACTTCAGAGGGTGTTAATTATTCTTTCCTACCCCAGCATACAGATGGTTACCAAAAGAGACAAATTTCTTCACAAATATAAAATAAGGCAGAGTTAGCAAATGTTCACTGATGGGAGACCTGCTGTAAGCAAGACCAAACTCCAGGTCAACTCGTAACAATGGAACTTGGACTGTAAGTGACACTGAGACTAACTGAACATTATTCCAAAATCATAGATGGTATCATAATGAAGCTTCTAGGTCCTTCTTTGAAACATGTTAACATGTACTTTTGTTGTCTTTGTATTTTAAGGGAGTTGAGACACATCCATAAACAAATTAGAACATGGAGTTTGGGGGGTAGTTGAAATGTTGAGAGCAGTGAGTACCTCACTTTGATACAAAGTGAGTACTTTGTATCAGTCACAGACCCATTCAGTCACCACAACAGTTTCCTATGATGACCTTCCCTCCATGCCTTTGTTTTCCATTTCCCATAAACATGATCAGAAAAGGACACCTTGGAGGACCCTTATCAAGAACCACGCAGGCTCAGCTCACCTGGAATGGCTCTGAGCTAAAACCATGGCTCTCACAGCCTAGCATGATGCATTTCCAGGAGGAAGGCCACTAAGAGGTGTTTACACTTAACTGGTTTTTTTTTTGTTTGTTTGTTTGTTTGTTTGTTTTTTAAGACAGGGTTGCATGTAGCCCAGGCTGGTCACAAACTCATTATGTACCCAAAAAATAGCCTTGACTCGATCTTCTTGCCTGCATCTCCCCAGTGCTAGGATTACAGGCATATGCCACCCATACCTGGCTGTACTCTGTTACCAGTGGATCAGGGAACATTCAGTGTGATCACTGTATGGCATCCACATGGGCTTCAAATAGTTCCAGGATGTTTCTCTGCACTTTAAGACTTGTGCTACAAAGTGTGCAAAAGAAAAAGAAATCTGCTTTTTAAAAACCAGCTGGTGAGAGGGCTCAGCAGTAAAGATCATGCACTGCCTGAGGACCTGGCATCCATGTGAGGTTGCTCACAACTGCCTGTAACTCCAGCTCTAGGAAATCTGACACCTCTAAGCTTCTACACACACACACACACACACACACACACACACACACACACACGCCAGATTAACCTTAACATAAGTTTTAAAAAGTAAAAACAAGCGGATTTTAAACAACTTTTTTTTTAAAGATTTATTTATTTATTATATGTAAGTACACTATAGCTGTCTTCAGACACTCCAGATGTAGGCATCAGATCTTGTTATGGATGTTTGTGAGCCAACATGTGGTTGCTGGGATTTGAACTCAGGACCTTTGGAAAAGCAGTTGGTGCTCTTAACCGCTGAGCCATCTCTCCAGCCCCATTAAACAACTTTTATACTTTGGATTCCTAAACAGCATACATTTTCCCATCAGAGTACAAGCTAGGACTGATCCTGCTTAGCAGCAAAACAGCCAGCCATGTTCAGAGAGATATGGTCATAGGCCTGAATGCAGACATTCTGATCCGAATGCAGCAACAGTGAGCTGCTTCTTGTGCCTAACATATTTTGCTGTTTTAGCTGTCCACACAAACTTCAGAAGGAAAATGTCTGAAATTTGATTTTTTTTTCTCCTTTTAAGACAAAGTTTCATACTGAAGCCCAAGATGGCCTCAAGCTCACAAACTCACAGCAATCCTCCAGCCCCAGCTTTCCAAAACTAGGATTACAAGTGTGTGCCACGATGACATAGCTTCAGATACTGGATGAAACTGGATGAAACAGTCAAAGCATTAAACTGGACAGAAATACTGTACACAAGTGTGTTAACCCAAAGCACTGCCTGGGAGGCCCACAGCACACGTGCTATTTTCTGTAATGAACAAAGCACTCAGTACTTCCTGTAAGGAACCCTGTGACTGGCGCCTGACTTACACCACAAAGACCTATCCTGACCCACTGTTCGGTGAAACTTCAGCTCAGAGGAAATACTAGGGTGGAGCCCTTAACAAGCGAGAACATGACAGCAGACAGCAGGGAAGAGAAGTGTCTAAGGAGAACTAACACTGCTCAAAGCCAAAGCTCTGAAAAGCAGCTAGCCATTGACCCCCACCCCGTGGCTCTCCCAGGAGGGAAAGCCATGCAAACAGTCTGGGGAGGAAACCGAAAGCAGGGAACAGCTAGCACAGCACTCTAGCAGGTATTTTCTTAGACTGGAAAAAGCTGCCCACGGGTAACATAAGTGCCAGGGTGAGCCTTGTGACTTACAGGGCAAATGTTGCCTGCCACTTATGGATTCCTGAGTGTGTTCCAAGTTCTGCTACAAACTTAGCTTATGCAAGAGACAGTACGAAGCAAAATGTTGGACAGTTCACATTCTATCACCATCTGCTCCAACAGAAAGTTATATTCAAAATGTGTAATAATTATTTTCTGTCTGTGTAATCCATCACAGGCCTCATGGAATGTTACAGTGTGACAACAAAGTCATGCCATTTTGAAATAAATGTCTCTGCACAAGGATAAACAGAGAATTGAACACTGAAGCCATAGTGTTTCAAGCTAGTCTTAGTTCTTTGAACAAACATTTAGCAGAAGATTTTTAAATGATTCCCATCCTACACTAACGCTAATCATAATCAGTAAACTGAGACCTTGGCATATTATTGAAATTAAAATTGTATCTTTTTTTTTTTCCTTTTTTCCTTTTTTTTTTGTTTTTCGAGACAGGGTTTCTCTGTGTAGCCCTGGCTGTCCTCAAACTCAGAAATCCGCCTGCCTCTGCCGCCCAAGTGCTGGGATTAAAGGCATGTGCCACCACCACCGGACTAAAATTGTATCTTAAGATTTTTATTACCTTTTATTGGAGTGGCAGGAGGAGGTAGGGGGCAAGGGGGAACCAGACACAACATGTGCCACAGAGTATGAACAGAGGTCAGAGGTCAGAGGACAGCTTGCAGGAGCTGTTTCTTCTCCCTCTACCATGTGGGTCTCAGGCACTAAGGCCATCAGGTTGGGAGTAGGCACCTTTCTCCGGTATGCCACCTTTCCACCACCACCAAAACAGTAGAACAAGCTGCTAAAAATAATAAATTGTACTTGTTATTTAGCACAGAACAAAAACTAGCCTATGCTTCTAACTTAAAGTAAAGCTTGTTCTCCCCCCTCCCCCTTTATTGGGGATCTCACTATGGAGGTCAGGCTGACCTCAAACTCCTCCTCACTCAACCTCCCAAATGCATACAGGCATATACATACTCTGAAATACCCACCTTAGTTTAACCTTTGTTTCTCTGCATTCTCTTCTTCATGCACACATTAGTTACTAGAACATCTAGAGTGAGAAACACGTGGCTACACTGTCCATCGTATATCTCATTATGATGTCCAGCTGAATATATATTATTCACCTAGAAGGTAAACCTGGTTTAGCCCTCCCAATAGACAATGCCTAAATATTTTTGAATAAAAACAGATAGAAAATATGAATCATGTTCTACAGTCAGAAAGTCACCTAGGCAAGAGCTGTCAGATTCTGTAAGTGCAATGAGGGAATGCCCAAATCTTAACAACCAAGTAAACTGCTGCATAATTAACCTTCATTTACAAGGTCCTACTCTGTGGTCATACTACCTAATAAAGTATTTATTAATTAATACTTGTAGTATTACTTGCAGTAATAAATTACTCCAGGCAGACGTGTCTTTTAAATCTATCTTACTTATGAGTGTTGTATTTCTACAGATTTGCCCACTTACTTCTCTAAGGTTCCTGTCCCACACTGCATTACATGGAGACAATATAATGCTAACTGCTTTTCAACAAAGATTCCAGAGGCAGAAGACAGACCCACGGTTCACTGTAGTTAGCCCCACACCAAGCTTTTTCGGTTTTCACAGGTTAATTTTCTAATTCTTTCCGTTATTACTATGAAATAGGTGATTAAAATATATAGAATTAAAATACAGAATAGTGTGGGGGTCACAGAGGGCCTTACAGACATCTAAATCAGGTACAAATATTGCTGTTTATGTCTGTTACCTCAGCAATATTAGAAAGACCTGGTTAAACAACTCATACACTTAGCAGACTCTTAACACTCAACAGTAACCAATCCAAGTTTTCCTTCTACAGAAATCTTCCCTCAATAGTCAACAACTAGAGATTTTCACCACATAAAAATTCCTAAATCATACCAAATACAAGTCACTCAGCAATGTTAAAGCCTCCATCATGTATGCCATGGTGGAGACATCCTCCACTTTGTTTAGGCTAGAAAGTGTCTGCTTCCTCAGCCTGGCAGGCTACAGTTACCGTGCACAGAAACTATCATGGGCTGCTTCCTGTTCTCAAGCAAGGTTCTCAGCAATGACTCACTCAATCTAAGAAACATGATCCGGCCAGCTTACTGGAACTCTCACCCATTACGCAGTCCATAACCTGCAGTACATGATGCAAGACTATGCAAAGCTGGAAAGTGAAGGCAGTCAGAACCCCGACTTTCTCCAGAGGCATAGCTGTTATGTGGTCAAAATGAAATCCCCAAGGACATTCACTTTCCAAACCCTGGGTAACCCCACCTACCTGGTGGAGAATCAACCAAGTTCTGACTTCTCCACAAGAAGTTTCACACTTGGTTTTCAAGAGTTACAATCTAGCTGTGCTGATGCAGGGCAGGGCTAGGGTTTAATAGAGGTTACAAAAGGGTGGACCCTACTCTATCAGGAGAATAGCAACCTTTATGATATAGTTGTCTAATTCTCCCCATTCTGAGTGAGCGAGCCACACAGAGAAAGCACTTGATGAACACTCTTCAGTTACTATTAGAACAACACGCATACAGGATTGCCAAAAGAACTTTCAGGAAGGAACACTGCTTCCACCTTCCTAATCTACTTTCCCTGGGTGGAAACAAGCCAGGAGACTAGGCAGGCAACTAAGTGCCTTGCTGTCTCTACCCTTGACCTCTCTGATGGGTCAGCTTGGGAAGGGAGGCCTCAAATCACAGAAACTGCTTATGTTCCTCAACACTTCAAACTCCTTTATTCATTTTTAGGGTTCCCCAAACTAAATTATTTAGTTTAATATTCACGGTCATTTTTAGATCTATCCAATTAACAACTAACTAAAAATAGCAACAATCAAGACAGTCCAACTAGGCTTGAGGATAGGTAAGAACTGTTGCAGTCAAGACAAAGACCCTGAATCTTGAGACATGACTATGTTGATATCAGTGGTGTTGAGGGATTTTATAGATGAATTTAATGTACTGAATTATATTTAAACCACACAAAACACTTTAAAAAAGCCTTCTTAATGAACAACAGGCACTTTTAGGGTACTTTCTAAAGGGTCTGCTAACTTTTTTAAACCGTGAACTTTTTTTTTTTTTTTTTTTGGCTTTTCAAGACAGGGTTCTCTGTGTAGCCCTAGACTGTTAACTTTTTTTAAATATGATTTTTCCCCCCCGAGACAAGGTTTTTCGGTCTAACCGTGGCTGTTCTCGAACTTGAGAGATCCACCTGCCTGTGCCTCCTGAGTACTGGGATTAAAGGTGGGTGACATCACCCAGCAAGTATGACTGGGGAGGCAGGGAGGGATTCTGTAAAATATAAGGAAAACCTTACAAATTTTCACATTGTCACTGTACAAGGGCATGCTAACTTCTGTGTCAGTCCAATTTTCCTGCACATGCTGCTGAAGACAGCAAGAGCAGGCAATATTTCTTAACGTAATATGCACTAATAGCTAAAACTCTTGTCAAAAAGTGGTAGTTATAACAGTGGTAGTCAAGAACAAGAAGATTAGTGTACCGTCTAATCTAAGTGGATCACTAGTCTATCTACATTGAATAATACACTCACACAGGTCACAGAAGCAGTGTGAGGTGCCAGGGACACAAGGGTAAATAAGCCGGCTCTGACTGTTAGGAGACATGAGCAGCAGCATTAAGACCTCTGGCAGCACCAAGAGCCACTAAGTCTGCAGAGACACGACAGAAGCAGTAACTACCACCACATACAACAGACACAACCATGAATACCCTGAACATAAACAAGGGTTAAGTCTGGACTTCCAAGGCCTGACTCACTGAGTATTTGAAAGCAACAGGTGTCAGGCATGGTGGCACACACTTGTAATCACAGTACTCGGGCGGCTGGTACAAGAACAGTTCTGAGTTCAAGGTCAGCAGGACCTTGAGCAAGAATGTCTCAAAACAGAAAACAAGGTAGTAAGAGCATATATTAAATAAATAAATAAATAAATAAAT
>JADRCD010234817.1:6703-19728 GCA_019843815.1 Montemys delectorum
GGGGGGGGGGGGGGTGCACGCGCGCGTGTGTGTGTGTGTGTGTGTGTGTGTGTGTGTGCGCGTGCGCGCGCGCACGCATGCTCAATCACAGGCAACTGTCCTTTGTGCTTCTCCTCTCTGGTGATGACATCATTAAGGCCTTCCCCTTCCCCTAGGCAGCTCCATCCGTCCCTCTCGTGTTCCCAGTTTTCTGCATTGTCGATTTGCAGGGCATTTCCTGGGGCTGTTTTGTTGCGGGTTTTCCCTCAGACTGTTCCCTTTTCTTTGAATATTCTTCCATCCCTCTAGCTCATGAAACCCCTTTTATCCTAGGTAGCTTTCAGTGGCCCCGAGTGGATGGGTCCTTTCTTCCCTCACAGCCTTTCCTTTTTGAGGCATTTGTCTCCCTTATGGTGAAGCTGGTGCAATTGGTTGGGCTTCTGTCCTCTCTGGGCTTTTCTTGAACATGTTAGGCAAGCATTCTACCGCCAGTACCACTAGGCTGCACACCTAGTGTGCCTGTCCCCCTTCAAGACACAGTCTTAGTGCAACAGACTGACCTCAGATTCAGTCCTCTTGCTTCAGTCTCCCAAATGCTGGGGATTAGACCCAGGGCCTTACCCACGTCAGGCAAGCACCCATCGCCGAGCTGTACCCCACCCCCCTCGCCCAGTGCAGAACAGTTTATTCGATCCTTCTTTGTTCCTTCCCTGCCTCCCTCTTGCCTTGCTTTCTCTCCTTTTTCTTTTCTTTTCATCTCTTCTTCGATAACGAGGTTTCTTTTTGCAGCCTCAGCTATCATCCAGCCTGTGTGTTGAGATGACAGCCGTGGACCACCATGTACAGCTCAGTCCTTTTGTCCTTGCTCTGTACGGGGTCCCACAAGGCATGTAAGGCCATCCAAGCTATCAGACACATTGTAAGCACCACAGACAAGTGCCAAGTGGGTAGTTGAATGTCACTCAGTAACCTACTTTGCAAGTGGTTTTGGTCTTGGTTTAGGGAGGTCTGAGAGCGTGATGGTGAATGGTGGATTCTCAAGGTCTGACTTTTTACTTCATAGTTTTGGTACTAATAAGGGGTGAGGTCCCTTGCTTTGCAGACTCTGTCCCTGAGAGCACAATCCAGGTGGAGTGGTTTGTGCCTGACTTTGTTGACAGTGTGTGGGTTATCTGTCATTGTGAAACACAAGGCTCTCTTCAAGCACAGGATCATGTAGGATCAGTTCCTTGAGCATCTTGCTCAACTTTCAGACTGCTCTTTCAAGAGTGAAAGAGAGCCACGTAACACTAGGGTGGGGAAGACGGGAAAAGCCTGAGATGACACATTCTTTCCTTCCCGAGCTCTGGTGTTCACTCTTGCTCACTCACCAGTGAAACACTCACTGAATGTCCAAGGTGTCCGCCTGCTCCTGGGCTTAGTTTAGTGACAGCCACATGATAGTGGAACCAAAGCATCCAGTGACTATGAGCTTGCTTGTAAATCCCAGCTCTGCTACCCGAGCGAGCGAGTGTTGTGTGATGCTGGCCCTGCTGCTTCGTGGCTGTGCTGTTGGTCCTGTTACCAATTGTGATGTAGTATCTGATATGTGACCCCTGGCCCACTTCCTTAGCCTCCTCGCCTTGATTTCTTTTTTAAGAAGTGGATGATGGCCGGGCACTGGTGGCGCATGCCTTTAGTCCTAGCACTTGGGAGGCAGAGGCAGGCGGATTTCTGAGTTCAAGGCCAGCCTGGTCTACAGAGTGAATTCCAGGATAGCCAGGGCTATACAGAGATACCCTGTCTCAAAAAAAAATAAAAAGAGAAGTGGATGATGGCAGCACGGACCTCAGAGTGTTGTGGAATTAACACGAGGAAAGGCATGGAATGTTTAATGGAGTGCTGTCATGTACTGTTTTTGTTACTTCGGTCACTAATCAGCTCTGGGCTACTTCTTGACGGTTGTACTCAGAGTGCAGACATTTCAAAGTAATAAGTAGAATATCATGGAGATATGCTTTTGAAACCTGGGGTGCCAAGAGATTGGTGTCTCCAACCAGCCTTAGGAAAGAACTAGCATCCTTGTGTACAGTTCCTGCATGGGTAGGGACTCCCATGGAACATTCCAGAATCCAGCTGTTGTGAAATGGGGCAGTTGTAGTGATGGAGTTCTTCAAGGACACCACAGTGTGTATGTTTATGGGGATTACTTCTGTCGTGGGGTGCCTCTGTGTGTGTGGACGGGGAGGGGGGGGCCACATGAATTCCCCAAGAAAGGCTTCTATTCCTGTCTTCTCATTTATATGCCTGAGACTGTGCAAAACTCCTCTTGTGGACTTAAGTTGTTTCTTAGGCACAAACAACTCCACATTAAGCACATAAGACCCAGGCCGCATGCAAAATGCCTTATATATGAATGCTTGAAACGAGTCACCTCATGGGCTGCTTCTGAAGATTCTGTAACCATGTGTGGGAAAGGCCTAACCAGGCATTAGGAGCAGAGTAACCGTAGTCATGCTAAGGAAGGTGTTTTCCAGGAAAACAAGACAAACAAAAAAACCAAAAGCAGAAGAGCCTGGGGTACATAAGATCCCATCTCAACACCCTACATACACGAAAAAAGGGAGTGTCAGTTGTTACTATTATTATCTACAAAAAATTAATATAAATTAATTTGGCCAGTTGTAATCACCTATATATTTAAATAAAACATACATATGATTTCTAAATAGAAAATAAAAGTTTCTTTTAGACATGAATAGTGTAATGGATTTTTAAAAATTATTTACCTGTTTCTCTATTGGGGGGGGGGCACAGGAGTCAGAGGACAGCCTGCTGAATCAGTTCTCCCTTCCACCACAGGCATTCCAAGGATCGCCTCAGGTCACCAGGCTTTGTGACCGGCTTCCTCACTTGCCAGGCCATCTTGCTGGCCCTCCTTTATTTCTTTAAGTTTTAAACGCGATTTATTTTATGCATATGAGTGTTTTGCCTGAGTATAGGTGTGCTGCGTGTATGTGTGCACCGTGGAGTTGCAGGTTGTGAGCCACCGTGTAGCCGCTGTGACTCAGGCCCAGGGAACATCCTTTGAAATAGCAGGCAGCCTGTGCTCTTAGCCTCTGGACTGCTGGAATGGTACAGATGGGTCACCACAGCTGGCTCATATGTCTTCTGTTTGTGGAACCTGGGAGTCTGTCTGTCTGTCAGTCAGCTGCTGTACTGCTAAGCTATATCTCCAACCTGGGTTCTTCTAAAGGAAACCTTGTGTTCAGGAGCTTGTAGATAACTGGACATGAGGCATTGAGTCTTGGTGAAAGCCTTTAAGTAGAATGGTGAGCCAGCTAGCTTAGAGAAAGAATGAAGGTGATCTTGGCAGAAAGGACATGGTGGTCTTACTCTGAGCATGACTTGCCAACCCCAAGCTTGTGCAGAAAGGGAAGTGGTTGTCTTTGAAGGGTTGGTGAGTGGGAAGTGAAAGAAAGCCATGGGTGTTGGAGGCCTCTGGGCCTCCGGGCTGGGTGGGGCTGGTGAAATGGCTCAGAAGACCAAAATTCAGCCAAGCACCTACAACCACCTGTAACTAACCTGAGCTCAAGGGGAATCTAACTGGTCCCCGGAGCACCCACATAAGCTGAACACAGCACATGTTGGAGTACCCACATAAGCTGAAGAGACAGGTGTGCACACATCTTAAATAGAGTCAGAGCAATTTGCAGGAAGTGCTGAAATTTGGTTTGTAGCTGGCAGGTGGCTCAGCAGTTCAAAGCACTTGCTGGTCTGTAGAGGACCTGAGTTCAGTTTCTGCACCACGTGGCGGCTCACAACCATTTGTAAATTCTAGTTCCAGGGTGTCTGACCCGAAAGATGGCTATTCAGGTCAGATGTTGATTGGTATCTGACAGAAGATTAGTTGAATTTAAAACAGAGTGTGGGGTGGAGTGATAAGATGCCAAGGAGATGTTTTGTCTGACAATCTAGTGGCAGAGAAGCAAACCTGTGGAAAGTGCTGTTGAAAATAGCTCTTCTGGGTGAGACTGTTGAGCTGGCTCCAGTCTTGGGCTGTGGAGACTGGAGAAGCCAGGCCTTTACTTTGTTTTCTGTCCACTTCTTTTTCCCCCTAGAACTGCAGAGGTACCTTCTGCATGCTTGGAAAAGAAGGGAGAGAAACAGGAGACCACATTGAGTTTTCTTACGTGCTTTTTCTCCGTGTGTGTGTGTGTGTGTGTGTGTGTGTGTGTGTGTGTGTGTTTTGCATGTGAATGTTGTTAGGCGGAAGCCTAACAGAGCATGTCTTCCTGTATTGACTTTTTACATTTGTTTGTCTCTATCTCCTAATTAGGAGTCATAAGTACACACAGCCACACCCAGCTTTTTGTATGAGTGTTGGGGATTTGAACGCAAGTCCTCATGTTCACTGAGCAAACACTCTTTTTTATGAGGTGGGGGGCTTTGAGACAGGGTTTCTCTGTACAGCCCTGGCTGTCCTAGAACTCACTCTGTAGACCAGGCTTTTCTCGAACTCAGAAATCCGCCTGCCTCTGCCTCCCAAGTGCTGGGATTAAAGACGTGCGCCACCACCGCCAGGCAGGCCCAGGCAAACATTCTTACACACTGAACCAGACTGCCTTCTCCTCTTCCTCCTCCTCCCCCTCTTCTTTTGTTTTTTCAAGACAGGGTTTCTCTGTATAGCCCTGGCTATCTTGAAACTCCACAGACCAGGCCTGCCTCTGCTTCCTAGGCACTGGGATTAAAGGCATGCACCACCACCATCCAGCCTATTTTCTGAATTTGTTTATAATGAATATAGTCCTTATATGATTTTAAAACATTGTCTAGGGCTGGCAAGAGGCCTTCGCAGGTAAAGGCTCTTGTCGCCAAGGCTGATGGCTTGAGTCCCATCACTAGAGCAGACATGCCGGAAAGAGAAAACTGGCTCACCCCTTACCTCTGTACACATGTGCCCTGGTATGCACAAGCAGCCCCTGCCCCCGTAAATAAATATAACTCAAAACTAAATAAATAAAAACATGATATTGAGCTGGAGAGATGGCTCAGTGGTTAAAAACACCGACTGCTCTTCCAAAGGTCCTGAGTTCAAATCCCAGCAACCACATGGTGGTTCACGACCATCCATCCGTAATGAGATCTGATGCCCTCTTCTGGAGTGTCTGAAGACAGCTACAATGTACTTACATATAATAAATAAATAAATCTTTTAAAAAAGATATTATCTAACAATATTCATAATAAATATAAAGTGTAAGAATAACGTATGAATATCTCAAAGAATTAATAAAATATGTATTGAAAAAATAAGTAGCGGGGCTTGCAGAGGACCCTGGGCACATGGCAGCTAATAACAGTCTGTAACTCCAGGGGATCCAGCACCCTCTTCTGTCCTCTGTGAGCACTGCATGTCTGTGGTGCTCAGACACATTCAGGCAAAACCCCCATACAGTAAGAAGTGACCTTTGCTGTGTCTAGTTACTCACTGTAGTCTAAGGTCTGAGGAGGCCAGCTTTGGCAAATGATAAACTCCAAGTTATGTGGTAAATTATATAGTAAGGCCCTGGCTAAACTCTTCATCCTACTCCACCCCTACTTCCCCCTCCCCCACCAAAGAAAAAAGAATAATGATCTCTGTTTGTTTGGTTGGTTTTGGTTTTTTGAGACAGGGTTTCTCTGTATGGTCCTGGCTGTCCTGGAACTCACTCTGTAGACCAGGCTGGCCTTGAACTCAGAAATCTGCCTGCCTCTGCCTCCCAAGTGCTGGGATTAAAGGTGTGTGCCACCACTGCCTGGCCAATAATGACCTCTATAAACCCGTTCTTTCCTCACCTCTGAGGGCTAGATGACACATACCCATAGGACTAAGACATTGTTACTCCATCTGAGCGCTTTGGATATATTCCTAATCAAAATTAATCTGATCAGGAGCCCGAAGTGATGGATTAGTGGCAGAGAGCCCTGGCCACTCTTCCAAAGGACCCAGGTTCAATTCCCAGCCAGCCACATGTCAGCTCACAGTCTGTAACTCTAGTTCAGGGTTTTTGGTATCCTTGGGCGTGATGCTTGCACTTGCATGCATAGAGACAGACAGACAGACAGACAGACAGACAGACAGACAGACAGACATGCCAGCAAAACACTCAATTGCATAAACTAAAATAATAAAACTTTACTCTGATCATACTGTGCTGTGCACTAGATGCTGTGTGGCTGGGGCAGCAGGGTGTGTTGTCTCTAAGCCATACGCTTCATAGAATAACATGAGCCTCTGTTTCTTTGAGGCATGAAGCTATTTGAAATACACAGATGCTAAACCTCCCTTTAATTTCATTTCTTTGCTTTTAAAGAAACAACTCAGGCCAGGCAGTGGTGACACACGCCTTTAATCCCAGCACTTAGGAGGCAGAGGCAAGCAGATCTCTGAGTTCGACGCCAGCCAGGGCTACAAAGAGAAACCCTGTCTTGAAAAAACAAAACAAAGCAAGACAAAAAACAACAACAACAACAAAAAAAAACCTAAACAAACAATAAACCAGAACTCAAATGTAGGTTCATGGTGCCCCAAGCAACTTAGCTCCAACTTTTAGAGACTTCTGAGGCCGGGGAAATGGTGGAGAAGGAAGTGAGGTGTACTTGGGCGTGCCAGCCACTTCCGGGGAGCCTCTTTGCCCCTGTCTTCTGTGAACTGCAGCTGGAACACAAACTCCATTTTCAAAGCTTCATAAAACCTTTTCCCAGGCCTCGCTTTCCCAGGCTCTGAAGCTCTCTGTGGAAATGAGAGCCCATGTAATTGCCTGACACAAAGCACACAGTGGGGAGCAGTGAAGAGCCATTCTGTGCTCCCACTCGGTGGAGCATGCGTGACTGTCCCTGGAGCCTGCGCCTCAGCTCACTGGGTGTCTCGGCACGACACCCCTTCCCACAGTCACTCATCTTTCCTTACCACTTGGCTAGGGCCTGCCGCTCAGCTTTCTGGACTTGGCTTCACGGCTGCTTTCTGTGTAATCGTTACAAGGCATTTACTTTAAGGGAAAAAAAAAAGCAGCAGCAGTTCCATTCCATCTGCCTACACGCTCTTAACCTGCTTTGTGAACTAAAACTCTGTGACCTTTGCACCCTGGCCTGTATGTTCCCCGAGCAAAGGGTCTTGGAGGGCACTTGGTGAAATAAACTTAAGTGGGTCCAAGTGCCTGTGAGGTGGGTCTTCTTCCAGGGGGCTTCCTAAAGGCCTGCCCCTTGCAGGCATTTTGCATAAATTATCTTATTTCCCAGACAGCCTTTTGTGGTGGGGAAACACGAGTTTAGAGAAGTCATTTGTCTGTCCTCATAGCTTCTTAGGCTGCCTTCCTGAGACCCAGGCCCATACAGTACCAAAGCATGGGTGCCCTCCCTCAGATCGCCCTTTCCTTTGGTTTTATGGGACTTGTGAAGGGCTCAAAAGTTGTTAGATTTCTCCTAATTATTTTTTTTAAAGAATTATTTATTTATATATATGAGTACACTGTATCTTCAGACACACCAGAAGAGGGCATCAGATCCCAGATCCCATTACAGATGGTTGTGAGCTAGCATGTGGTTGATGGCAATTGAAGTCAGGATCTCTGGAAGAACAGTCAGTGCTCTTTTTTTTTTTTTTTTTTTTTAAGATTTATTTATTATTATATCTAAGTACACTGTAGCTATCTTCAGACACTCCAGAAGAGGGCATCAGATCTCATTACAGATGGTTGTGAGCCACCATGTGGTTGCTGGGATTTGAACTCAAGACCTTCGGAAGAGCAGTCAGTGCTCTTAACCACTGAACCATCTCTCCAGCCCCTTAAAGTTTTCTATAATCTCGTATCATGCTTGTGCACCAGTTGTGTGGTGTGGAGAAGGAATTGACCTTGGGTGACCTTTGCCATGTCTGTGACTTCGGCCCTCCCACGTACAGCAGAGTGAAGCACTGAGATGTTCGTAAGTGCTCACACTTGCTGGAACAGCTATGCCTGGCTGGCTAACTGACCGAGTGCTCACAGCGCTGCAATTGAAATGCTAAGCTCCAGTTGCTCCATTTGGACCACACTAGGAATCTCCAGTAACATGCTGCTTGCCCCACATATAACTCTGCGTCCTCAGACACCTCCCCTACTTTCAAAGACTTGGAAGGGACTCTCGGGGCAGAGGAGGAGGACTTGGGGGAAGGAATGGAGACACTGCTTTTTGGTTTGAGAGGCTGGTCTTATCTTTTATTCCATGGCACATGCGTGGACATTGGAGGACACCTTGTGAGAATCAGTTCTTTCTTTCCACCACGTGGCTTCTGGGAATCCGACTTGGGCCATCAGGCCATGGCCAGTGTCTTTTCCCACTGAGCCATTGAGCCAGGTGGGGGCTGTTCTGGTTGCAGGGTCTGTTTGGTGTCTGAGTGAGAGCATCTGTGGCCAAGAGAGTTGGGAGCCAGGGATTCCTGACCGTTTTTCAAGAAGAATCACTCATTTCATGGGTACATGTAAGGTATTCTAAAAGGAAAGAAATGAGCGGGCATCTTGTGAGGGGTGGCCCCAGGAACAGGAAGCGGTCATGAGAAACGAGACTGTCTGGAGTAAGTGGAGCATACGTAAGCCTTCCCAGGCTCTCAGTTTTGGGGGACAGGGATTTGGGGGTTGCAGACACTTGGAATATGATCTAGAAAGGGGAGCTTAGTTTCCAAGTGGACCCTTCTTCTTGACCCCACAGACTTCTTTCCCAGTGGGAAAAAGACACAGTCAGAGATCCACAAGGGCTCTGAAAAGCATGGAATCTGGTGCAGGACCAACTTCTCTATGCCTTGGCCTCCAGGCGGGGCTCTGGTAGTAAAGGTGAATGAAATGGTATGGCAGAAAAGTGGATCTAAACCTGGCTGTGTTCGGGCAGTTTGTATGTTCTAGCTGATTCCAGAACTTATCATATAATCTTCCTACCCTCTCTTCCCTTAAAGATTCTTGACAGGTGAACTGCTGAATGTAGCCTCTGCTGGCCTTCAACTCTTGAGCTGAGCTCCTACCTCACCCTCCCAAGTACTGGAATTGCAGGCACGTGCCACCATGCCTTGTGCTGCCTAGGTCACCTGGGATACCCAGATATGTGGCTTGGTTGAAGCAGATGACCGGAGCTTGCCTATTGAGGATGGAAGGGATTAGGGAGAGCTAAGGTTTGGCATGGCTACAGCCCCGCATAACTGGGCACCGCCATGGGGAGCAGGCCTGAGAGTGGAGGTTGCTTCGTGGCCAAGGCTACTGTGCTCCAAAGCTTTATGGTAGTGACGGCCCACCCTCTGCTTACTGTGGGTTGTGTAGACCCATCCTGATCCATTTCTGCTATGATCTTAGCATTGGTAAGCTGGACATGGTGGCTTATACCTGTAATCTCAGCACTCAGGTGGCAGAGGCAGGGGGCCAGCCCAGGCTATCTAGCAAGGCCTGTCTCAGACAAGACAAGACATTGGATGCTCACACCCTCTGTTTTCTCGTTTTGGTTTATATTGCTTATGGTGCCTAGCATGGAGCCCAGAGCCCCGTGCATTTCCATAAATACTGAGTGGCACCCCCAACTCCAATGCATCAATTTCTTCATCAAGTTTAAAAGTTAATATTTGGGCTGGGCAGTGGTGTGCACGCCTTTGATCCCAGCACTTGGGAGACAGAGGCAGGCGGATTTCTGAGTTCAAGGCCAGCCTGGTCTACAGAGTGAGTTCCAGGACAGCCAGGACTACACAGAGAAACACTGTCTCGAAAAAACCAAAAAAAAAAAAAAAAAAAACGTTAATATTTGGGAGCTGAGAGTGGAGCCCTGTGATAAAGAACACGTACGTTCCTAGCATGCATCAGGTCCTGAATGCAATTTCACAGTGCCTCAAAAGAAATCACCAAGAAGTTAGTAACCTGAAGTTGAGGTTATTAAAGAGCCATGGGAGAAGTTGTTGGCTAGTCAAGGGTACTGACTAGACTGTAGGCATAGGACTATTCCTCTCTGCCCACAAATGACATACAACTCCTTAGGACACATTTGAGGGAAAGGGCCAACTAAAGATGCGTGTGCTCCATCAACCTGCTGTCGTGGCACCTACCTACAACCCCAGAGCTTGGGAAACTGAACCAGGAGGTTTGCTCTTTGTTTGTTTTGTTTTGAGAGGGTTTCTCTTTAAAACTGAGCTGTCCTGTGTCTTATAGACCACACTGGCCTCAAACTCACAGAGATCCACTTGCCTCTGCCTCTAGAGAGCTGGGATCAAAGGCGTGCACCACCAGGCCCGGCTCAGGAGGATTGTTCTAAGTACCAGGCTAACTGAGTCTACATAACAAGACTCTGGGTCAAAAAAACAAAAACAAAACATTTGTATTTTGGGTAGCAATAGAATTACTCTTTTTTTTTTTTTTTTGTCGTCCACAGAGATGCTACAGTTTGTCAGCAATCAAGTGGGAGAGTTCCCTGATTTGTTTTCAGAGCAGCTATGTAGCTCCTTCCCTGGAGGTAGCGGCGGCAACAGCAACAACAGCAATGGCAGAGGCAACAGTGGTGGAGCCACAGATCCTGCAGTCCAGCGGTCATTCAGCCAGGTCCCATTGTCTACGTTCTCTCCCTCAACCGCCTCCCCTCAGGCTCCAGCCCTGCAGGTCAAAGTCTCTCCTACCCCACCAAGGGCAACCCCTGTTCTCCAGCCCCGACCCCAGCCCCAGCCCCAGCCCCAGCCTCCAGCTCAGCTGCAGCAGCAGACGGTAATGATCACCCCAACATTCAGCACCGCCCCACAGACGAGGATCATCCAGCAGCCTTTGATATACCAGAATGCAGCAACCAGCTTTCAAGGTAATTCAGAAGTCAGAGCCTCCGTGCCAGTGTGCAGACACACACTGCAGATCTGGCCTCCCTGAGCATGATAGAAGATTTTAGTCTGGTCCTGTCTGGACAAGTTTCTAATCATTGGCAGAGCGGTGCAGGAACACATCTTCCTCCTCAAAGACTTTAATGTCTGTTAAACCTACTTCCAAGTCCAAACATAGTAAAGACTGGGTTGTCCTGATAACTAGAGATGGAGTTCTGAATACAGTTAGTCTGAAACTTACTGAGACACCAACCAGATCTGAGCCTCCACAGATGAGAACCAGTCCCTTAGCAGATAACTCCTAAGCTAGCACTGTGGAGATAAATTCCATTTTTAAAATAGGTGCTATATCTCTAAATAGCAGCCCTCGTGGCGGGCATGCAGTATATGTTGAGTGAATGAGCAGCTGAAGTACTTGTTCTTGCTGTGATGTGCTATGTAGCCCGTGACGATGGGAGCCCCGAGTAGGCTCGGTATTGCTCTCAGTTTGAAGACACACATAGTTTTCTGGTGGGTTTTGAGACTTTGGAAGAGGAGGTATAAAGCAGAAACAGAGACCATGATCCCCCAAAGCAGATTTTCCATCTAGAACGGATAGGAAGCAATGAGGCCCTAGGGGGTCGTTGACTCTCGGCGTCTATTAACTCGATTGCGGGCACAGCCATTTGCCAAGTAGCTTCCCTTACATTTGCTCCAGCACCCAGAGTAATAAAACAATTTGTACTCATTCCATCAGATATTGATGCAGTCCTTATGGGACATTCCTATTCTCTAAACCAGCTTGTAAATGGCTGTGCGCATCTTCTTCAGCAGCAGGTGGGAAGCTGAAGTCATTACGAGACACTCCATCCCAAAGTCACACTGCAGCTACAGTGACATTGTGCATTCCTTACCCATGCAACTTTTTTCTGTTCTTCCCAAAGTCCTGCAGCCTCAAGTGCAAAGCCTTGTGACATCGTCGCAGGTACAGCCCGTTACCATCCAGCAGCAGGTGCAGACAGTACAGGCCCAGCGGGTGTTGACGCAGACAGCCAATGGCACGCTGCAGACCCTTGCCCCAGCCACAGTGCAGACAGTCGCTGCACCACAGGTGCAGCAGGTCCCGGTAGGTGGCTTGGAAAGGACTCAGAACTAGTCCTTGTTTAAAACTTGGTAAGCTTGCTAAGAAATGTCGTCGAGAGAATACACAGAACAGGGAGGAGGGCTAAGCAAGGAGCCTCTGAGTCCATGCAGAGATCTGGCTGAGCCTCACCTCTGGTATCCTTGGGAAAGGCTGGTGCGGTGATTGGTGACACATACAGTAGGTATACAACTGGAGTGAAGGGCTCGGTGGATATAGGCACTTGTTACCGAGACTGAAAATCTGAGTTCAGTCCACACCGTGGAGGGAAGAACCAACTCTTACAAGCAACAATAGATATCCTAAGTGTGTAATTAAAAAATAAACAGCATTTCAGGGGGTAGGAAGATGGCTTAGTGGGTAAGTTTGCTTGCTTTGTAAGCACAAGGACCTGTGTTTGATTTTTGTTTCTTTTTTTTGTTTGTTTTGTGTTTTTTTTTGTTTGTTTGTTTGTTTTTTTGTTTTTCCAAGAGACAGGGTTTCTCTGTGTAGCCCTGGCTGTACTGGAACTCACTCTGTAGACCAGGCTGGCCTCCAACTCAGAGATCCACCTGCCTCTGCCTCCCAAGTGCTGGGATTAAAAGCATGCACTGCGTTATCTATCAGGACCTGTATCTGAATCCCCAGGACCCGTGTAAAAGCTAGGCATGCCCACTTGTGCCAGTAAAGCCAGCCTTGGAAAGGATATGGGCAGATCCTGAGAGCTCTCTGGCCTGCCAGTCCACCGACAGGGTGATAGCCGACATAGAAGCTTCCAGGACAGTAAGGCAGAGCTGATGTCCTGCTCTGACCTACGTACACTCAGATAGGCATGTCTGCACATGTGTGTGTTTACCACACACATGCAGTATACCATATGAACTTACTAACACTTTCTTAATAACAAATGGGCCTTTTTATTATGCCTTAACATTTTTATTTTGTGTGCGCATATGTGTGGGCGGGTACATGTGGCAATAGAGGACAGGTGCAGGAATTGGTTCTCTCCTTCCATCTTGTAAGTCCTGGGAATCAGACTCAGATCATCAAGCTTAGTGGCCAGCACCTCCACCAATGAACCTTCTCAATGGCCCCAAATTAACCTACCTTAAAAAA
>JADRCD010234818.1:1724-16872 GCA_019843815.1 Montemys delectorum
TCTAAATAGGATTGACTCTTCTAAGCTTTGAAATGGAATATTTTCTATTTAGTCTTTTTAATACTTTCAATGGTTTTTTCACCTTTCAAGTTGCAAACCTTGCATTTTCTATCAATTAATTCTTAGATGTTTTATCCTGTGATCATAGTTGGTTGTGTTTATTGCTCTTTATCTTGTCCATACTGTGCAGAAGCACACACTGTACCTTGTCCATAATGGACACACACAAACAAAATGATTTTGCGTCTTTCCTAATCTGGTTATCTTATTTCATTTTCTACTGCAATTGCTCTGACTAATACCAGTATGGTGTTAAATAGAAGCAGCAAGAACATATACCACCTATTTTCTAGGTGATATGTAAGTTCAAACAATTTGGGCATACTGGTCTATATATGAGAATATACAGCAGGAGCCCTTCCTTAACCTGTGTTTCAGTTAACTCTTCACCAGTCAGATAGATTAGATAAAAATTTCAAGAGATAAACAATTCATATTTTTAGGTTGTGCCTTCTGAGTAGTGTAATGAAACCTTATACTGTACATTCTATCAAGATATAAATCATTCCTTTGTGCAGTTAATAACTTCAAGATACCTTGAAGTAGGCATCAAAATCTATGAAAATTTATGTTTGTAAAATGGGGTACAATCTAGAAGGATTTTTAAAAATGAGGTTTCAGAGAATTTATAATTTAATAAGGCAAAAGAATTATAACCAGGAACAGAATACAAGGAAGACTGTTGGCAACTTTTTCAAAGTCACTACTAGTCTTTTCGGAAGTTCTGAAAGTTTGGACAGTATTATAAAGCAAAGTTCATTTATTCACTCAGCAACTTCTGTACTAGTTGACTCTGGTCTGGACCCCAACAAAATAGTTTTTAGTAGAGGAGTTACTTTAAATTGTATATCAATCTAGTGGAAGTTGGAAACTTGCTAGATGTGCAAGGCCTCAGCAATGAATAAAGTAATATTAAGTAGCAAGGAATCCATCATTTAAATTTCAATCCATAACAACATACTCTGCAGGAATTGGTATGAAGGTGTGAGTCACAGGGGGTGATGTGTGTGTATGTGTGTGTGTGTGTGTGTGCACGCGCGCACGTATTAAAAGTACAAACATGCGGGCGGTGGTGGCGCACGCCTTTAATCACAGCACTTGGGAGGCAGAGGCAGGTAGACTTCTGAGTTTGAGGCCAGCCTGGTCTACAGAGTGAGTTCCAGGACAGCCAAGGCTACACAGAGAAACCCTGTCTGAAAAAAACAAAAAACAAAAAAACAAACAAATAAACAAAAAAGTGCCAACATGGAGTATCACATTTAATGAGTTGAAGCCATCAAAGTTTACTGGCCTTTTTGTGAGCCCCAAAGACTAATGTAACTGAAGCTGAGCACATAATAAAAACCAGCAAAACTGGGATTAGAGAAGTAAGCAGGGAGGTGACCCCACAGATGAAAACAGGGAGATTTAGGCCTGTGAGAGGAAGAGCAAATATACTAATCTGTCCGCAAAGTGGTAGAAAGGCAAAACAAATTACATTGTACTCTACTTCATGGCTAAGGTCCTTAGCCCGGTTTTACTAAATAGTAAGATAGATAGATTAAATTAGATACATACATACATACATACATACATACATACCCTTTTAAAAATGCAAAGAGAAAGGCTCAGAAGAGATAAAAACCTTACTAATAAGGTCACAATGTTCAGGAAGTCACTACTAAGCCTCAAATCTGAGCCATTCTAAGTCAAGTCAAGCAGTAAGTGCTTTCTTTTCAATTGTGCACTCAGAGGCAGTAACGTAAGGTTAAGATGGCAAACCATGTCAAAGGCTAAGAAATAAGGTCATAAGAAATACGGGCTTCACAAACAATAAAACTATGAGAAGTGACAGGATGATTCTGAGCTCTCCATTGCGTACATAATACTTTTAAACAGGGCAATTTACACCACATAATTACTATATAACCTATCAACTATTTAAAACTGAATATCCCAAAAGAGTAAGGCTGTACGTGTGCAGCCCGTAAAGAGATTAAGTATGATCTTCAACTGTAACCTGTGGTGACTGATTTTTATTGTGAAACTGATGCAGCAGAGTTGCACAGGGAAGAGAAAACCTTCAATTAAAAAACTGACCACATGGCCTATAGGCATGTATGTGGAGCACTGTATTTCTGACAGATGTGGAAGAGCCCAGCCCACTGTGACAGTGCCATCTCTAGGCAGGTGGTCCTGGGCCGTATGAGATAACTACCTAAACATGAGCGAGCACGAGAGCCAGCAAGCACCATTCCTCTATTGCTTCTATTAGGAGTTCCACCTTAAGGTCCTGCCCTAACTTCCCTCAGTAATAGACTGTATCGCTGAGGAAAATGTAAAACAATCAATCTTCTCAATTTCTAAGATGCTTTTTTTTTTTTTTGGCCACAGTATTTTATCACAGCAACAACAGCAACAAAAACCAACCAACCAAACCAAAAAAAAAACCTAAGAGACATTCCAACTCTGTCTATTTTATATTAGATTTAATGTGTGTCCATGGCAACTATTTTTAAAGGAATTCATTTGAAACAATATTTCCAAACTGTTGCTCCTCTTTGGTACATGCCTGTCCAAAGGTGTCGGTGGGGGCTGAGGTGATGCTTCACAGAGTAAGCACGAATTTAGGCTCAGAGCCACAGAGCACAACACAAACTGCAAACAGTCCCACGCACCTGCAACCCCAGCTCTATGGAAAGGGAGACACAAAGATCAGTAGAGCTTGCTGACCACCAGTATAATGCCAGGTTCAGGGATAAGTCCTGTTCTCAAGGAAATAAAATGGACAGTGATGGAACAGGACAGTTGACATCTCCTCTGGCCTCAGCTCATGTATGCAGACATGTATAGCACACATATACATAAGGCCCCCACACACATCTTTAAATCGGTTTCTATGTATTCACAGCACTTATAATTTTAAAAATATAGCGTAGGTATACTCTAATCTTTTCTCCATTAGTAAAACATACAAAGATTACACACATACATCAAAGCTCAGAAAAAGCAAATGTTACTATTCAGTACTTGGGTTCCAACACTGGTAAATACATTTGACTTATCTGACTCATGAACCTCAAGAACCACTTAAGTTGTAGTTCTTTAACTCTACTAAGTTTTAAAAGCTGGTTGACATTAGAAAACATTTTTATTTACCCAGTACGTAAATAATCATCATCTAGTAATAAAATCTTCAAGTTGGTCATGAAGTCAGCACACATACCTTTGTCTTTCTTAAAATCCAAAGCATCTTCTTTATCAGTCACTATTTCCTTCATATTGATGATACTCTGGTGGGTGAGTTGCCGAAGAATTTTAATTTCTCTAATTGCCGTAATTGGGAAACCCTCCTTTTCATTATCCAGACGTACTTTCTTTAAAGCTACCATTTCTCCTATTAGACAGTTAAATAAAAAGTTACTAGCTATCAAAAGACAATGCCATTTTTCATAATTTCAATGTTTTTATCACTTCTGTTCCTACCTTTTAAAAATCATAATTCACAAATTACTTTCATTTCCAACATACTAAATAATATTTGTAGTTTAAGAACAATATGAACTAACTAGTACCCTCAGAACTCCCAGGGCACCAAACAAAGAGTACACATGGTGGGACTAACTGCTCCAGCAGCATATGTATAGTAGAGGATGGCCAAGTCAGTCATCAATGGGAGGAGAGGCCCTTGGCCCTATGCCCCACTGTAGGGAATACCAGGGCCAGTAAGCAGGAGAGGGTGGGGTGGCGAGCAGGGGGAGGGAGGAGGTAACAGGGATTTGTTCTTGTTTTTTGGGGTTTTTTTTTGGAGGGGAAACTGGGAAAGGAAAAATCATATAACATATAAATAAAGAAAATAGCTAATAAAATAAAATAAAAAGAAAATATCTATTAAATGAATAAATAAATAAATAAATAAATAAGTAAATGAGAAGAAGAAAAAAAAGAAATTAACCTCAAGTAAATTTTGGAGCATTTCACTGCATTTAACACCATACAATTGATTGGGGTGAGGTAGTTATATATTTATTGTTTCATATTACTCAATAGTCAGAAAAGAAGGATGGTAAAGAGTGAGTTTATTATCATTCTTTTCTGAGTGAAGGAGGGAAGGGTCAATATATCCAGGATATTAAAATTTAGGTTAAGTGTGAGTTTTGTATCAGACAGAATGTAATTAATCAGATATACAAACAAACACAAAGTTATTACATGTTAATCTTAGGTCCAGAAATGGTTTAGATTATGGAGGTTTAGGGGGAGTTTTGTGTTGTGGGAATATGTATAGCCTTAGTAGGCTAAGCATCAGTCAGCATAAGAAAAAAATTCATAAAGGCATACTCATTCCATTTCTTTGGAAGGATAGTAAAAAAGACTGATGTTACAAATTTTCTAAGAAAAAAAATTTATCCTCTTAAGCATTAAAACTCTTTTTTAAATTTTTACACTGTTTTCCTACATACAAAATGTAGTATGTTTAATTAAAGCTTCTGAAAGTTATAATTTAATCTTATTAATAATACATTATAAACATCAATGGTCACTGTATGTTCTAATTGCCTATATTAGTTTCTAACCATAAGGTGGTTAAACTAAATGGCCTCAAACAGCTGTCAATTTTAATCTTCGTTTATGTTTAAAAGGCAGTATAAGTTTTAAGAACACTAGTTCTGCCAAGCAGTAGTGACAAATACCTTTAATCCTAACACAAAGGAGGGAGAGGTAGGCAGTGGATCTATGAGTTTCAGGCCAGTCTTGGGTACACAGAGAAATCCTGTCTCAAGGAAAGGAGGGAGAGGCGGAGAAGCTAGTTTTATGCATTATTTAGTTAAATACCTAACTTCTTCTGTAATGTGACTTCTAACACAACTGCTTTTGTGGATGAGATATTTAAAAACTTTCCCCCATGTTCTTAATTATGCTCTGAAAAAGTAATGTTCTGAAATTTTAAGCTTTGGAGTCTTGTCCAAAGGGTAACTTCTGTACAGTGGAGCAAGTTGGCTACAAGAAAATTTTGTAACTTCTTAATACAAGATAACTTACTCCTAAAACAAGCATGGAGACACATGCCTATAACACCAGCCCTCCAAGTAAAGCAGGAGAGCCATAAACTCCAAAGCGGCCTGGACTACATATATGCATACCTTGCCTCAAAAAGTAAAATTAAACAACTAATATTTTAGCCTAGGTATCAGTTTTAATAATTATTTCACCATAAAAGGAACACATCTCCCTAAATCCTGCCATGGAACATAGCACAAATACTGAAGGAAAGTTTTAAAAACTCTGTTATGTGGCCACATGTACTGATATGAAGAAACAGAAAATGCACATACAGGATAAAATTACGATTAAGCAACAGCCCAAAGAATTTTTACTTCTCTGGAAATTCTTAAAGCTACACATTAGGGGAAAAAACAGAAAGTAAGCACATTCTACCCAAAACTTAACATTCTTACCAGTGTCTTTGTCCCTGGCTTTGTAAACTTGTCCATAAGTACCTTCTCCAATAATTCCGATGATATCAAATTTATCCACGCAGCGTTTCCCCCAGTCAATATCTTTTTCTTTGATTTCACCATAGCGAGGCCCACATATTCTATTAAATATAGTTCTGAAGTTTTTATAGACAATCGAGCAAACTGAATGAACTGCTTAAAATTCAATAGCAATCCTGCCTAATCTTAAATTGTTACTTTACCCTATTCATGTATATTTGTAAACATTCATGTAAAACAAGTTACTGTCAGTTGATATTATAAGTTTTCATAAAAATAAATTATAATTTCTACATACTCACTCTAGATCAGAACTTCAAATAGAAGTAGCAGTTGTTTCTTTAAAAGGCTTTTAGGATGTAGCTTTTCAGTAAGAAGGTAGAAACATCACTAGAAATCATTAAGAGTCTCTACTCAGTCTCCATAAAATTTTTCATTCAAGGATTCTCCCTCTCCCCATATATGTATGTATATACACATGTGCTAACATACACACACATACACACACACACACACATACACACACACACACACACACAAACACCGTATAAGGTAGCAAATTGTAACATAAGAAACTGACTACAAATTATTTACAAAATGATTTATAGCATTATAAAACACCATCATATAGATACTCAAGATTTTTCACTCAAACAAGTACAAAAAGTCTTAATTCATATAAAACCACAACTCAGAATTCCATACTTGGGTAGAGATTGTCAAAAATCAAATTCTTTAAAAAGATGTTTCTTTGTTATATTTTGATATTTAATTTAGGGGCAACATAGATTCAAGAATTATAGCAAAAGGATTCTAGGATAGACTAATGTTCTCTTCTCAAACAATCTTATATTTTTAAATTAGATGCTACCTGAAGAACAATTCTAAATCAAATCTAACCAAAAAAGTTTTAAACTTTTCCTTTCTTGAGTAGACATTTTTAAAAAGCACCAGTATTTTATTTCTTACCTTCAAGGAAAAGAATTCTACCAGGTATTTAACATGAAGCTATATCAATCAGCTCCATTTTAAAAAGTTCAATCTCTTGGAAAATTACAAATGCATATAGTTATATGAAAAAAATGAGTAGTTAAAAGCAAAGGAAAACACTATCCATTACTGATTTTGTTAAGAGTACACCGAATGCTGTCTGTCTTCCATTTTGTTCAACTTCAGTGTTTTATATTAGTTAGCTATCTTAATGATCGATTAGTGTCACTGACACATCCAACACCCCCAAATTAATAATTACAAACTGTAAGAAAATTTCATTTGGTTTTATTAGTCACTGTAAATAGGTACCACCCTTCATGAATATTTGTTTCAGAACTCTAAACCAATCTGTATACTTATATTCAAATAAATATACACTTTTCATTTAAATCTTAATGTTTTCTACATTTATAATTATCCAGGATATAGTGTGTCCAGTCAACTTAAGTGCCAGTAGAAAGCAAGCACATACTTAGGCCTTCTTTTGCTATGTAACTGTGTTGCTGTTTTCTTCTCCTCTGGACTCTTAGAAAGATCATCTCCTCCTGGTAACTCAGGGGGCAATGGTAAATCAGCAAGCAAACATCGGAGTTTCTTTTCTACTTCTTTTTTAACTGCTTTGACAGAAATGTTGCCTCTTAAGCTAAAGGAAAAAAAAAAAAAAAAAGAAGGGGGTAAGCCATATCAACCATAAATAATTGATTACATGATAAAACTATGGTCATATTTTACATTTTAAGCAGCATGCAAAGGCTGTATATCATATATCATGCTTCAAGTCCATCTGAACAAATTATTATCCTTCAACTCCTAAGTAAAAACTTTAAGAAAAAAGTGACCCAAAATTAAATAAAAATCACAGAAATCAATAAAAAGTAGACCTTAAATAATAGTAATATATGGATACTGATTAAATCTAATAAGTGCAAGGCAAGTAGAGATTCAATAATATCTTTTTATCTTTGCAAATCTAAAACTATTTTTAAAAATAAAGTTTAGAGAGCTAGAAGATGGCTTCATGGTGCTAGGCATGCAAGCGTAAGAACCAAGATTCAAATCCCAAAATCCGCATAAAGCTGGCACATCAGCACAGTCTACAATCTCAGTAATCCTAATCTGAGAGGGAAGGTGAGGAGACAGAAGAATCCCTGAAAGCTCATGGGCCAGCTGCCCTAGTGTTTATACTGAGGCAACAAAATGAACTTGCCTAAAACAAGGTCAGAAGCAACATTCAAGGCTTCCTTAGAACCTAACCAGCACCATGGCATGCACATACAATATACACATACAGATTACAAGGTTTAAACTTTAAAAACGTAAGCTCTCACTTTCAAAATTGTGAATCAAAAAGGAAAATAATCAAATCATTATGCTTTACAAGAAACCTCATAATTTTGTAATATTTGATTCTGATAAGGAGACAATGATGCTTTCTTTTTGGCAAATAAAATAACAAACTACAATTAACACACAACCATTCTCTTGCCCATTTACATAACCAAAACCAATTAATTCATTCTTAATCTCAGCACTTGGGATGTACAGGCAGGTGGGTGGAACTCTGATTTTGAGGCCAGTCTAGTTCCAGGACAGGCAGAGCTACATAGTGAGACCTTGCTTTAAAAAAAAAAAAAAAAAAGTTGGTTCTCAGCTGTTCCGCTGCCCTGCCTTTGCTCTGCCATCATGAATGCTAACCCTCCATAATAGAATTACAAGTGAATTATAAGCCTAGTTAGTTTTACACTTTTTTTTTAATTTCCAAAGAGTTGTAATTTTCAAATTGTATATGAAGTTGAAAGGTGATAATTTAAAATTTCCCCAATACAAAAAAAAAAAACCCTGTTACTCAAGAGAACCTTTTAATAATAAAAACAGAGAATTTATTACATAAATATTCAGATCAGGGTTTTGTTGTTGCTGTTATTTGGTTTTGTTTTGTTTTGTTTTTCAAGAAAAGCTATACAACACCGGGCCCAGATTTTTATAAGATAGGGCTGTGGCTGAAGTTGGAGTTCACTAGGAGGACTGCCCAGCATGTACAACTCTTGAGTTAAACCTCAAAAACCACTAAACGAAAGAGAAAAATAAACTGCTTCACTTTCATACCACTGAATTTCCCCTTTAATAGAAATTCAGAGTAAGCGTCAATATACCAGGTGTCTAGAGGATAAAACACAAACACTAAAGTACCAGCAATGAGATAACATGTTGACAGAGAACAGAGCACACAGAAACACAGATATTCCTAAGTTTTTATATGTAGCATTTCAAATTAGTCACTCTCTGGTAGCAACACTGTAAGGAAGGTAGTGGCAAAGCAGACCATCTTTCTTCTTCCTGTAACAACCTAAACCAGTATCTGTGAGAAAATCTTTTGAGTTCACCTTCTGTAAATTTTATAAACTGAGATTATACAGGGAAAAACTGATTTGACTAGAAAAATAGAAAATATCCATAGCAAGTAAAAACAAAAATAAGTATCGGGTATAGTGGTGCAAACTTTTAATTCCAACACTCAGGAGGCAAAGGCAGGTGGATCTTTGTGGTTTTAAGCCCAGTCTGATCTAATAGCAAACTCCAGGCCAGCTAGACATTTCTCAAAAAATGAAGTACCCCAAAAACAAATGTCAAAGAAAAACAAGAGTCTGAACTACAAAGATCAAAAGTCCTAACGAGAAAATTCTACTCTATTAAAGGGAAGAATTGAAGACCATGAGCCAAACAAAACACCAAGTGTCTGTCCCATTAGCAACTAAATAAGCACAAACTTAACAATGTAACTTCCAGACTATAAAACTCCAAAGAGTTAAAATCTGTTACTGTTAAGATGGTTCCATACCCAAAAAGGAGAGTTCATGGTGGCTCAGCCTTTAACCCCAGCACTCTGGAGAGTCAGTAGGCAGAGGCAGGGAGATACCAATCTTGTTTACAAAGTGAGTTCAAGACAGCCAGGGAAACACAGAGAAACCATGTCTCAAAAAAAAAAAAAACAAAAAAAACAAAAGATGACTCCAGAACATTTCAGGATATAAACTAGCATGGCCTTGTTCAAATACAATTTGTTGCTTTCATTTCTAAAGTTTTAAATGGGTATAATTTGTCATATTCTATCATAACTAAGTGTCTATATATATTAATAGTAGAAAGTATGATATATCTGTGTTATAGATAAGCATAATGGACCTATCAAGATTAACATGGAAATATCTTCAACACAGTAAATGAAAAAAAGAAGTGAAGTATCATGATCCTAATTCACTTTAAATAAAGGAAACAATCGTGTTTTTATAAAAACTCAATGGTAACAGAAGAAACAGTTTACTGCAGTTCTAAGAGAAGGATTCAAAGTGAGTATGACATATACTATTTGGCTAAGACTCGTAGAGGCACCAATCCAGTGAAAAGGTGAAAGGATTTAGCTTAGAGGAACCTCTGATTGGTTGACTGTGACTGATAATGTAGAAAAAAAGTTCCCTACAATTAGGAAGACTGGGAGGAATAGAAAGAACTGCCTTTCTAATATTAGCTTTATTAACAGCTATTCAGGAGTAATCAAATTCCAAAGTCATCACTTGCAGTTCTAATTATAGTGACTGATTAAGACAAATCTTATTAGTGGGTGCTAAACCATTCGATGAGCAGTTGCAGGGAAAACAAATCTTCAAACTGATAAATGTGTTATCCTACAAATTCTACATGCAAAAGGCTCACAAGTACCTTCTACAGAGAGGTTTGAAGGTTGGCCATCACTTAAGCAAGTTATCACATCACAATTTAACATTGTGTTTATCATATAATAGGAATTACGTAAAATCATCTAAATATTATGGCCCAAAACTGTTATTTGTTCTCAACCTAACCAAGATCCAACTGATTTCTAATTTATAGGAAATGGGAAGGTAAGAGAAGAGCAAGTGAACTGTCATCAAGAAGACATAATCAGACAAATACTAAACTATAAGACTACAGAGAGATGGCTCAGTGGTTAAGAGTAATGACTACTCTTCCAGAGGTCCTGGGTACAATTCCCAGCAACCACACGCCATCTGTAATGCAAATCCGATGTCCTCTTCTGGTGTGTCTGAAGACAGCGACAGTGTATTCACATATATAAATTAATCTTTAAAAAAAAAAAAAAAAAAGACTACAGATCCAGAGTCTTCACCTCGTGAGGGTAACGCTGCAATTGTCTTAGGTCACATTAACAGTACTTGTGACTAAACTGAAAACTATGGCAACCACTTATTTTCAAAAGATAGCATACACATACACCTTCCCTAGACAGAAAATTTAAGAGCATAGAAATAAAAAATAAAATATTAGCATTTGTTGACTCTAAAAACTTGGTTCTCAACCTGTGGTCACAACCCTTTTGGGGAGGAGGTGGGGGGAAGGCTTAACAATCCTTTCACAGGGATTGCCTGAGATCACCTTGCATATCAGATATATTTACATTATAATTCATAACAGCAACAAATTTACAGTGACGAAGTAGGAATAAAAATAATGTTATGATTAGGGGTCACCACACATAAGCAACTGTATTCAAAGGTCACAGCATTAGGAATATAGAAAACCACTACTCTAGAAGGCTATATAGATGCTAATTTTATTACTTAACCTTTTTAAATGCCTGAATACATAAAACAAAGTACACATTTATAAAATCATAGTCGCAAAAACCACATACAATCTCTCACAGATAACCCTTTAAGGATGTAACTATGACAGTTAACATGCTAAAAGAAAGCACGACGGAAAGCAGTCCTTAAGTGAGGCCCGACTCCTGGGACTACATTTCCAGTGAGTGGCGAGTAGACAAAGATGGCTTTCGCATTCAGGTTTCCAAAAGCAAATCAGAACATCATACATCAACAAGATAATTGACAATTTCAACAAATACCAATTTCTCCTCCTACTCCCTGCCCCAACCTAGGTTGCTAAAAAGAAACTTTTAAATATAAAACTGCCATGCTCATTAAGACTGGTGAAAGGAGATGTGGGGCCACGGAGTTGTTCCTCCCTTATGAAAGGGGGGAAAGCCAACAGTATGTGCTTATAAAAGCCTAAAAACCAGTCCTTTTCAAACAAAGCATGTAGTCTATTATAGCTTGTAACTCTCTGCACAAGAGCAACTAGTCGTCGTATTTCTTTTTTATTTAATAAAAGCATCATCAACCTAAAGTAGTCAGTATTTCCTGTTCTCATGATTTATACTAAAGCTAATAATCATAGTATCTGAGATGCACAGAACTCTAGATTACAAAATTTTATCAGGTCACTTAATTTAAATAACTAACCTATGATTATTCAGGATAAATACTTTTACTTTTAGATATAAACACATGGAATAGAGCACAGAAAAACTGAAAACATAAGACCATCAACAGCTACTATGACCTTCTACTTGTAGTCCACTAACAAAATATATTATACTTCTAACAAAACAGACTATAAAAGTAGCTTTTTTCCCTATCCAAGTAATTTTAACCATTTTTTTAAACAGTACATTTTTATTTAGTTACTTAAAACTTTGCTGAAAATAATGTCTCTTCTTTATATATACTTAAAACTTTGTACTTAAATCAGCTACTGAAAGAAATAAGTTACTGGCACAGCCATGTCTGTAGTAGTATTCAGTAATAGTAAGAAAACATTCACACAAAACATAAAGACCGGCAAAGACACAATGAAAACCAAAAAAGCAAGAGGCAGTATAGATCAAGCAAACAGTAGCTGGGTAAGTGTGGTGGCGCACACCCATAATACAAGCACTAAGGAGCTCTGCAGAGGCAGGCATCTCTCTGTGGGTTAAGAGGTTAGCTTATTCTAAACACTAAGTTCCAGGCCAGCCTACATAGTATGAGGCCCTCTGAATCTCCTTCCCCATCGACTCCCTTAAAAAACAAGAAAATAAAAAGACTTTTTTCTTTGAAGAATTACTAACAAATTTCAAATTTGTCTGGACTTACCTAGCAGCATCTTTCTCTTCAGGCAGCATGGGAGGCAAAGGTAATGGTGGTAATGTAGAGGTCACTAAAGCCACATGTGGCTCCTTCTCCTTGGCTCCTATGCTTGGTGTGAGTGGCTTGGTTTTCTCTTTAGTGGACACTGGTTCTTCCTTTGCAGCAGCAGGTTTACTCTCCTTCCCAACAACTGTTTTCTTGGTGGCTTTCTCTACCACCCAATTACTGTCTACCTTTGTTACTTGAAGTGGTGGCTTTGTTTTTGCTTTGTCGCTTTTGACAGTCCCACCACTTGAAGGAGAAGGTGCATGCTCAGTTTTAAGTTTTTTCCACTTCCTTCACATGGTTTGTCTGGGAGACACCGGTACCAGTTTCCGTGTTCCCCTTGGTAGGTGTAGAAGCATTTGAGGCTTTTGCAGCTTTGGCAGCTGTCTCAGCAGCCTTAGCAGCTTCTGCAGCTCTCGCTGCCTCTGCAGCTCGTGCCTTTTTGTTCTTGTTCAATTCAGCTGCCAAGCTACTCTTCAGGGTTAGTGTGCTAGGAGAAATGCTTGAATGGCGACTTCTGGATCTAGACAATCTGTGCCTGCTACGAGATCTTGAGTGCCCAGATGAATATGGGCTTCTGCTTCGGGATTTGGCAGATCGTCTGATGAAAAATAATTTAACATTTAGTCAGTAACCAAATTAAATTTTGTAGAGTGCTAATTTAAATCTCTGAAATGAAACAAATTTACCTAATTTCAAAATGGTAATATAGTGTTTCTAAAGTTGTTGTCATTAAGTAAAATACCAGATGACAATTTTCTTTAAAATATTCCTTTCTCTGGCCTTGGAACGCCCAAAGATAAACTTGGATTTAAAACAAACAAGCAAACAAAAACCCTCCCTAAGAAATGTAACAACTAGGGCGGCAACAGGCCATCACTGTTAGAAAGGAGGAATATAGTAAGGATCCACCTTGATAGCACTGGAAAAAGTCTTCTACTCCACCTGCTTCCCCTCCCCAGCACCTGCTGGGCAGTGGTGGTGCACACGCCTTTAATCCCAGCACTTGGGAGGCAGAGGCAGGTGGATTTCTGAGGTCAGCCTGGTCTACAGAGTGAGTTCCAGGACAGCCAGGGCTACACAGAGAAACCCTGTCTCGAAAAAAAAGAAAAGAAAATCCAGCACCTACATTGAGGCTCACAAACATCCTTAACTCCAGTTCCAAAAAATCTGGCACCTTCTTCTGACCTCCACAGGCTATTGTACACACATAGTGGCACATATACGTACACTCAGTTGTGTACACAATACTCTAAATATTTTGGGGGGGAAAATGTATCTGTACTGGAAATATAAAGTCTTTAAAAAAATATCTTGACCATCTAAATTGGATTCCATTTCTTTTTAGAGCTTTAACTAACTAGCTAAGTTTTGTATGTGTGTGGGGGGAGGAATTGAATTCACAATTTTTAACTCTACAGGAGACAGTTAGCACAATTTAACATACTGAATAGAGGAAAAGACTCTTACTAGCCTTTGGTAGAAATGATATAAAGTAGGACAGGTTAACACAGCCAACTACCAAAGACGGCTCTTACTTAAGAAACTACATAAATTACAGGAAGCAGGAAAAGTTAACTAAGAAATTCCAAGCAACCCATAGTGAAAATAGATAGAAACAAAAAAATAGAATATTCCTTTATGGCTAGTGTTAGAGATATTTTTATAAACATTTTATAATTCTAGAATACAAGCAAAATTACTAGGCTAAGGATAAAATTAAATGAAAATCATAGTTTGATAGCCTAAAATTTAATATAGAAAAACAAAACTCAGCCAGGCATGGTGGTACATGTCTTTTAATCCCAGCACTCAGAAGGCAAAGGCAGTCAAATCTGTGTGAATTCTAGGCCAGCTTGGTCTACAAATCAAGTTCCAGGACAGCAAGGCCTACCCAGAGAAAGCCAAAATCGAAACAAAACTCAGATTTTGGTTAACTTTTACTAGTGATTTTGCCATACATTACTAAAAGCATTACCACTTTACTAATGCTTCAGGCATACGGTTGTAAGAGTAAGAAAGATATGCATATTAAAACTTGTAACAAATTATACTATAACTTATAAATAAAATTTTCCCTTTTTAAATTTTTTCTTGGACTGACAATACAGTTCAGTCAAAGTGCTTGCCATGAAGTCTGAGCACCAAAAATTTAACATCCAAGAATCCACAAAGTAGAAGAGAACCAATTTCTACAAGCTGTCCTCTGACCTCAATACATACACACAAATACACATACACACACACACACACACACACACACACACACACATGCTCACTCTCTCTCTCACACACTCACATAAGTTAATACAATTAAAATGTTTTCTAATAGTTCTATACTATTGAATCTACAATGAGCACATATTAGTTATTCATTGCTTGGTTTCAACTAGTTAAAAGAGCTCTTTAGGAGCAGAAAAGATGACTCACAGGTTAAGAGCACCATGTGTTCTCAAAGGATCAGCACCAAGGTAAGGCACCCTGCTCTAAGAAATCGAAAGTCCCTTTCTGGCTTCAATAGACAATATGTTTACTTTGCACATACTTATACACAGACATATACGTAATAAAAAGTTTTAAAAGACATCTTTTTAAAAGCTGAGAGAG
>JADRCD010234819.1:0-40902 GCA_019843815.1 Montemys delectorum
TAGACAGGCTAACTGAGGGCCAAGAGGCATCCCTGCAGCAGCCGCCCTCCACTCAGTTTTCCACAGCAGTACTTCACAGTTGGTGCCGATGAACGGTAGCGTTGAGCTCTGAGGGGACTCAGTAACACATCCGCCACTGTGAAATCGCAGCTGAGACTGGCTGACCTTTTCCTCCTAAGTGCCTGCACGTGTGCCTTCCCAGACACTGTGGGGTAGAGGAAAGTCTTTCCCTGGCAGAGCAGGACTTTGTGATACAGTCGACGGCACAGGAACAGCTGTGCACCTTCTGACCCTGCATACTGGGTCAAAGGCAGCCACCTTCCCGATGGAGGACAGCACCCAGTTTTGACAAATGGTTCATTGTTGCAGACATTCCAGACAAACTCTTAAGGATATTAGTCAGAGCCTGGTAGCACACTTCTATAATCGCAGGCCTTCAAAGCCAGGGAGAGGAGAATCAAGGGGTTTCAGGAAATACAACAACATTCCCAGTGTTAGGAACCTTCTGTCTAGTTAAAGAGAAATAAAGGGAGGGCAGAGGAGCACAGGGCAGTAAGGAGGCTCAAGGAAAAGCAGGTTTGAGGTGTTCATAGAAAGAACAGGCCACCTGGGCCTGCAGACACAGGAGGAAACAGAAATATGAGGGGAGAAAAAGAAGACTACAAGAAAGGGAGAGCATGGAGCGTGGATGTTCCCATGGTAACACAGTTTGCTTGGGACTGAATGTTGAAGCGAGCCAAAGACTTTATTAAAAAATAGATTTAAAGAGAGACTCAGAGTGGAAACTGCTCAGCACAGGGCACACAGAGGGAGATTCAGTGAACACAATAGGTTAACAGAACAGGAAGGGACTGAGGCTGGGACAGGGTGTGACAAGGATGACTAGTTCATCAGGATAGACACCTTTGTGTTTGTTGTATTTTCTTTTCTTGATGCTTGGCAATTATGAAAATGAGCATTCTATAAATACATTGTAATAATTCTCGGCTGAGTGTTTGGGCTCATGGGTGAAATCCTAGCTCCCAGTGGCTGAAGCAGGAGGATTTGTGCTGGTTCATGGAAATTCTAGGATAAATTCTGAATTATAAGCCAGCTCAGGCCACAAAGTCAAAATTATTCCTGGAAAAAGAAGTAGAATTCTTCCCGTGTGCTTTCTCCGACTGGTTTACAAAGGGGGAGACAGCGCTGGGCCCCTTCATTTTGCTCTGACCTTTGGAGAACACGTGGATTGGAGAGATCATGGGGACCCTGTGTCCCTTTGGGATCAGCTTTCAAGCTAAAGCTGCTCTCTCGCCCCCACAGTGGAGGCTGGGAGTGGGGGGAGGGTGTGCTGTATCAACTTCTCTTCTGGACACGTAGAGGCTATTGCCCTCATGAAGCTGTGGTTACTTCCACTAAAGCTCCACAAGGTGGAGCCCTTTGGCATTCTAGCATGCACAGAGCTACTGATTGTTTGGCCAGGAGCTGCACTAATAATCTACGGACATGACCATAAATGTTTAGGAGGCAGTTTGACAACACGTGCATTTAGAAAAATGACAGTATCAGCTGGGAGGTGGTGGCGCATGCCTTTAATCCCAGCACTTGGGAGGCAGAGGCAGGTGGATTTCTGAGTTCGAGGCCAGCCTGGTCTACAGAGTGTGTTCCAGGACAGCCAGCTAGAGCTATACAGAGAAACCCTGTCTCAAAAATACCAAAAAAAAAAACCAAAAAAACAAAAAAACAAAAACAGAAAAATGACAGTATTGAGTTTCTCCCTGGGCCTTTATGCCCCAGAGTATGAGCTTAGGGACTAAGTTTGCAGGCATGAATTCCATCCTGTGAAATTTCCAAACGTCAACCAGACAGTGCTTGGTTACTGTCCTAACTCTCATGCCGTGATTGCATTCTTGGGCATATTGTCCCCAGCAGACTGGCATTACAGCACACAGAATGGCCTGCTGTGCAGAACCCTGATGACTGCCTTCTCCCGGCACTGTGTGTAGCACCATCCTGCACGGAGAAAGCTAGGCAATAGGGAGGGAGTTCGCCAGTTGGTTTCAGCTGATTTCCCTATGCACCAAGACCAAACTGTAGTGTCTTCAACAGCCGGGTCTTATCTATTTCTGGTGGGTAGCCAATAGAAAGAGTACTAGCCTGTATGAGTTTGGAAGCCTCGAGACTCCCTGACTAAAAGTGCGCTGAGGTTGTCTCGTACTTGGGATTGGAAGTTCTCTGCGGTAACCCATAGCTTGTGGAAGCAGCCTGAGGATACCCTGCAGGTATTCTCTTGTAGGGCACCAGGTGGTGGGGAAATAAAAGGGATGGGGAAAGATGCTCGTCCAGCCAGAGCTCGGAAGACCCTGGGTGGGTCTACTCGGGAGACTGCAGCGTGGTCTCCACGCAGCCGGGTGGGCATCTGGCTGTGGGAAGCCACTAACCCCAGTCTGCGGGGGTGGGAAGCAGCAGTCTGGGGTCCATGGGCCCCATAGAGGCCAAGGACGACAGGTTCTAGCTCTTGGCCATAGCAGGACGTCGCCGGATACCAGGGAAGAGATGAGAATGGGGGGGGGGGCGGGGGCGGCGGTGGAGCCCCCCGCGGGGAGGGGACAGAGAGAGAAGGCGCTAGGTGGTTCCTGCGAGTGGGGGAGAGTCCTTGGTCTGGTCTGGTTGCTGGAAACGCTGGGAGGCTTTCCTGCTGGAGATTAGACTTGGCTCTTCAGGAGAAGGCCTAAGCCATTGTTCCAGCACGGGGACTCTAGATGAAAGGAGGCAGTCCATGGTTTTTGGCTTTATTGTAGAAAACAGAGAAAGAGAGAGAAGATAGAAAAGTAGAGGCCGGCCATGGCCACGTGGAGAGAGGAGAAAGGGAGGGGGGAGAGAAGGAGCAAGAGGTAACAGTAAAGACAAGAAAGAGAGCAAGAGCTTGAGAGAGAGGGGAGGGGCCAAGCTGTGGGGGTGGAGTCCAGCCAGAATACTAGGAGCTTGGGGCGTTGCCCTGCATGACTGTACAGGATAATGGAGGTCTAGTGGTGTCAGGCGCCTAATGTCTGGGGGCGTAGCTCACTGTTCCGTTCCTTGTAGAATTTTCTACTGGGTCTCAGTAGTAAGCCTCACTCAACCAGAACACAGACTGCCTTTCACAGTCCAACATTCTCTCAAGTGGACCTTCCTATTTACTTTCTCCTTAAGACTCACCATATTCAGCGTGGGCCTTGAAGCCTTTTCAGAGCCCCAGATTGCATCCAGCTTCATGGTTCAGTTGCCTAGACATCCACCGTTACAAGGTCACATGTTGACTCTCCCAGGACCACACCTAGGACCGTGTATGAAGCTGAAGCCAACACTGAACTTTTCCTTATGAACTGTGCTGGTGTTCCAAGGTCGTCTAGACTTGTGAGGCTAACGTGACAACAATGAATTTCTTGGGTCGAGAATGATTCCTGTTGGGATCCTGAAGGGCAGCCAGGGTTGTCAAGCTTTGCACCAGCTACATCCGTGTACAGTATTCTGTCCTCAGCCAGTCTCCCCATCACTCCTCCGTACTCTTTTAAATTATGTGCTACAGTTCTTGACCAATCCTGATGTTCAGTCCCAGGACCGTCCTTCCCTGCCGCTGTACCCTCACCACACCGGACAGAGGGATCCTCCTACAGAGTCTTCCCATGAGCCAGTTGTGAGTGGCTCCACTGCCGCCCTGGGAGCCTCTTGCCACAGCTCAAAGGGCACTAGTGCCAGAGAGAGGGGTGAGGAGGCTGGGCTGCAGTTGGGAGGTGGGAAGGTCCACGCCGCAGAGGGACGCCACTGTAGATTCATTCTGCAGCACGAGGCATAGAGCTGCAGAGTCTACTTCCCAGCTGCTTCTCCCTTCACTCCTCTGTGTGCCCCAAGCAGTTATATCCATTACTGTTTGGAGGTGTGCATTGTTGTGGGCACGGGTGCATGTGGGCACACAGCCGTGGAGGTCAGGGGACAAACTTGAACGTTGCTTTTCAGGCACCTTCCAATTTCTGAGACAAGGTCTCTCAATGGCCAGAAACGTTGCCACATGGGCCAGGTTAGACATGGTGCCTGGCTTTTCTGTGGAACTCAGAGGTCCAGACTCAGGCTTTCAGGCTCCTGAGGTTGAGCACTTTACTGACTGAGCCTTCTTACTCCCCTATTGCCTTCTGAACTTCCCCAAAGTCTTCCCTCTCAGATCTTCTGCAGATCTTAGGATAGCAGTCTCAGTCCTCCTCACACTGCCATTGCACCTCTGGAAAAGTCACCTGAACAGTCATGCCCCTTAGCCATGGCTCTCTCAGCTCTGAGAGCCTTCTGCACAGGTGCTCTGGCCACCTTCTGCCCCGGCCCTGACCATCTGTCTGGATATTATCTGCTTTTTGCTATCAGAGACTCAATTTACCTCATGGGGCTGTGCCAGGCAAGGGGGATGGGTCAGCTCCATCTTAGTCTCTGTAGCTGGGAGAGCCAGCTTCTCATGTCTGTTTCCTCCTCTGTGGAGTGGCGGTGGCTAGAGAAGACCCTCGTGGGGCTGCTCTGGGAAGTGGAGCCACTGCATAGGACCCTGCCTGGGGCCCATGAATGGGATTCCCAACTTGGGAGCTGGAGGCAGAAGAGTCGGGAGTTCGAAGTCATCCTTCATGGCAGCAAGTTCAAGGCCAGCCTGGACTACATGAGACCCTCTCTCTAAAGACAAGTCACTGTATAGAATGAATTTAGAACCAAACTTTCCACATAGATTCCCATCATGCACCTGTCCTGTGCTCACTGTGTAGAAGATGGGCTGACTCCCTACTCACTCCACAGAGTTCTCTCTAGCCTGGCCCTCAGCAGATGGAGAGACGATGGTTTGGAGCTTTAGAATGTGCACAGTTTAGCCCAGGCTTCTCTGGTCCTTGTCTGTCCTATGCTGTGGCTCCCAGCCCTGCCTGAGTGGCAGCTCCTCTGTGGCCAAAGCACACACAGGGCCCTGCACTGGCACTTTCTTGTTACTCATGGCTCTGAAGGCCTACGTGAAGAACAAGAAGGGTTTGACCTAAGGGTCTTTGTGAGGAAATGATCTCTGGCTGTTCCCTGGGGAGGAAGCAGGGCCAGGGTCTGTTTGTCTGTTTCCTTCTCTGTTTCTGCAGAGATGCACTTTTGACCCACTGTGAAGCTGCTGGTGTGGCCTAGGCAGTCACCCCAGCTTGCATCTGGTGAAGGTGCAGGGAGGGCAGCCAGGGAGAGGAGGAGGTGACTCTTTACTGCGTGCCTCCTAACTCCCTGAGTGAACAAGCAGCTTCTCTATTTTATCTTTTTTTTTATTTCTTTCCGCACTCCCTAAAGGTGTGGGTCAACCTTCCTGTGACTCCAGTACACTAGAGCCTAAGGCAGGAGGATGATTTGAGCCCACAATTTCAGATTTAAGACTAGGCAGTGCAGGATGGAATCTCAAATCATGGAAACGGTAGGTAAGTCAGGAAAAGAAACACATTGTAGCAAGTAGCAGGTGCGGCCTGAACAATGGGAGCTTCACGCTCAGAGGCTTTGCTTTTATGCTGGCAACTTTGTAGCCTGTTAATATTGAATGGGTTGTGGAACTCAGGACTTTGCCAGTTCTGGGCAAGTGGTTTATGTCTGAGCTACACTTTGCCAGCTTCGTTTTAAATGTGAGTAATGTGTATTTGTTTCTATTTGTATACTGTTGAGTGCATCCAGGAACTCAGATCCATGAAGTCATAACTTTGGACACAGATATCTCACTGTGTAGGTGAGAAGGGAAAGGAAACTCCCCCAGTGAGTCCAGCTTGTGTGCATGCTTCAAACTTAAAGCTGTGATCCAGTATTCACCACCAGCAGGTGGCGCTATTGGAATAGTCACAGAGAACGCACAGGTCTATAGCCTCGAGGCGCGATTCCTGCAGGTGATGGGTCCTCCTAACCCTTTCCTCCTCCTGGTGCCCATAGTCTCATCCTTCGCACTGTCTTTTGCAGACCTAGAAAGTGGGACAATTATAATGCTCTTTGATCAATAACTTCCCACCATCCCCTTCTCCACACATGTGGCTCCTTTTTGAGATCCTGGCTAGACCTCCCTTGTGTTGAAGGTAAGACATTGAACCATGAACTTCCTTGTGTGCTATATTGCACCTAGATCTCCCTCCTCCCAATAGCATGTCCTGACACACCGTGAGTCCTGCCCTGCCCTTCTGAGCTCAAGGAGAAAGCACGGAGGGTCTAAGACCCTTTGGCCCTGGATCTGTGACCCCCTAGCCCAGCCCTGTAAATGCATGGAGCTCATGGACGCAACAGCCTTCCATGTCCAACCCCGTAGTCCCAGTTCTCCTCCCACCCTCAGCACTCACTGTGTGCCTGTCACCTCATCACCAGAGCACCCAGAGCGATGCACTCTTGATACATATGCTTTTATAGGGCTGGGCACTCAGCTGTCATGTATTCTCTGCACCCTGACAAGTTAGGAGTATGTATTAGGAGGGGATTCTGAGACAGCACTTCCCCACACACCCAGGCTGGCCTACAACTCAGAAATTGTTACATCAATACTGGGTCTTTAAAAAAAAAAAAGTGTGGGTTCTAGGAATTGAACTCAAGTCCTAGGGAACATATCTCATATAATAATGTCTATAATAATAAACCAATAGCCAATATTATAGTAAATGAGAAAAAACTCAAAACCATTTCTGCTAAAATTGGGAACAAGACAAGAGTGTCCACTTTCTCCACTCATTCAATATTCTATCTGAGGTCTTAGTCACGTCACCAAGACAAGAGAAGGAAATAGTGGGGATACAAATAAGAAAGGAAAAATCCAAGTATCCTTATTTGCAGAGGATGTGGTTTAAATCATGACATCCAAAGACTCCTCCAGAAAACTAATAAACATTTTCAGCAAAGCTGCAGGATGCAAAATCAACATCAGAACTGGCAGGTGCTGATGGTGTAGAGAGTGCAGCTGGAAGTAAGTGCTGAACCGTGGAGAGAGAATCACCATGGGAGTGGAGGGCCAGGGTAGTTCCGAGACTTGCCTAAATGGAACTGAACATTTTAATATGTAAAAACAGAATTTCTATGAAACCGATCCCACGAACTGTTGTGTTAAATGTTTAGTCCCTAGCTTAGCTCTGTTTCCATTTCCGTTGGAATGTGGTTGGGACTGGTATAGCACCTTATTGTTGTGCATGTAGTGATGTTTGGGCGTGGCCGTGTTTGACAGAGGTAATGGGAACCAGCCGGTCTCCTTTCCACTCTCACTCTCCCTGTGTTTTGTTACATGCCAGGTCTTATGTAACCTAGGTTGACTCAGGCTTACCATACAGCCCAACACTACCTTGAACTGCCTCTTAAGGCTTTGATCATTTTGTCCATGTACATAGCATATTTTGGTCATTTTTATGCCTTCTCTTACCCACTTTCTGCTCCAGCCAGCCCTCTCCTTTCCTATTCACGAACCTCTTATTTTTAGACACAGCCTGACTTGTCAAAGGGCATGGAACCTTTCCCCTTCCCTCTGAAGAGGAAGGAAGGAAAGCCCCCAACTCTGTCGTATGAGCCTGAATTCTCTTCAGATCCTCTGTCATGCAACTGTCTGTCTGTCTATCTGTCTGTCTGTCTGTCTGTCTGTGGCATTAATGACTCTTCTAACAAATCTAGGACCATCCACCTCAGTGAATCCCTTGCGACCCAACTCCCCAAGGCGTTCACAGGGTCCACAGGAACACCATGGAAAGGGTTTAATGAGATATGACATTGAACTAAAAAGAAAACAAGATCTTGAAAACGTCTCCTGTGTGAAACCGATTCCATAGCCCCACATATTCCACACATGATCGTGGAGAGAACGAACACTTTTGAAAGGACTATAGATGCAATATTTCCCTTTAGAGGTCTGTGCTATGGCCCTGCCTCTTCTAGTCCTTGAAGTCTTATGTCAATTGCCCACCTCTATCATACTACTTGTATTACTTACCTGATATCCTTATAAGAATATAATCTTATATTACTTACTCATTCATACCAAAGAAGTTCCCACCTAGATTTGCCTAGGCATCCCCAAAAACGTAACATCCCAGCAAGGATTATATTCATAGATTTCCTACCACACAGCGACTCACACAAGTAAGTCATTGGCAATTCAGCCCTGACTCACTCTATCACTGACACAAGAAGCTATCGAGATGTGCTCAGAAGTTGTAGCAGATGCCCTAATCAGGGGCTTACAAGCAGAGGGAGTTCTTGGCAAGCTGGGCTGTGAATACCTGACCTTGCACTTGAGGAACGGCGTAAGGCGTTACATAACTGCATCTCTCAAGTGCCTTTCTTTATCACTTCCCATAAAGTCCATCAGGTCAAGCTGGTCTGTGCTGTTATAACACAAACAGTTCTCATGAGAAAGCACACAGTGTGCCTCATGAGAAAGCACACAGTGTGCCTCATGAGAAAGCATGCAGTTATGCCTCATGAGAAAGCATGCAGTATGCCTCACTGTGTTGCTTTCCCTAAAGATAGTATGAATAGAAAAACATGCATGTAGCAAACTGTAAGTAGAAAACAGTGTCATTAAAAGCCAAGTACAAGAGTTTTTTAAGTACTGCGTTGACCCTTTGGCCGACTCATAATGCAATGGCATTACTGGGAAGTGAAGAAACTACCAAGGGGGCACCTTATTAAAGGCGGTGTGCTCCAAGGGGTATGCTTTGAAGTGTGGATCTTAATCCTGCCCCTTCCTGTCTCTCTCTGTTTGTCTCCTTTCCAGGCTCCTTCTGCTGATGCTCTGCCTCTACCTCACTGCTGGTCTACAGTGAGGGTCTGAAGATCTGCAACTACAGAGCATAGTGAACGTCTCCGGCTTTGGGTTACTCTCTCTCTCTCTCTCTCTCTCTCTCTCTCTCTCTCTCTCTCTCTCTCTCTCATATTGTGTCACAGTGATGAGAATGACCAACACAGCACCATCCTTCATGAACACATTTGCCTTGGGCCGTGATCAAATCCGGCTAAGTAGAAGGATAAAGGTAATCCGTGTTCTTGAGGATGAAGGCAATCCAGGCCTTCTGTGAAGCAGAATCTCCCTGTTACAGCATTATGACCAGCACTACTCAAGACCCAGTACTCAGGAGACAGAGGCTGGAGAATCTCTAAGATGGAGGCCAGCCTGGCCTACAGAGCGAGTTTCAGGGCAGCCGGGGCCACACATAGAAACCCTGTCTCAAAAATAAATAAGTAAATAAATAAAAAAATAAACAAATAAGAAAAAAATGGTTGGGCTGAGAATCGCCTCAGTGGTGGAGCACTTGCCTAGTGTGCTTGAGGCCCTGGGTTTAATATCTAGCAACTCAAAAATTTAAATATACAATTAAGTGGGTTAATATAATGGACATAGTCAAGGCCGTATCTTTGTTGTTAATTTTTTTAGGCCACTAAATATGAACTGTGTATGGATATGGCTTTGTGAACCATGAAAGTGACCTACCATCTACATGCATGCTAATGGGAGACATAACATGAGAAAACATGTTTAAGATTCTCTCTTTGGTGTGTAGATTTCATGGCCATCTCTGGCCTCTCTTGCTATGTAAAGAACATCACATTGCCAGCTCTGAAAGTACAAAAGAAGGCAAGGTGAACTGGTTAATTTCCCAAGTAAGACAAAACAAATCCCCACGAATCCCCCTTTTCTGGGCCTGTATTCTACCTGGCCTTCACTAACGTCTTCTTGTTCTAACTCCTCCGTTTTTACCTCGTTCTGCACCCAAGGGTGGTACAGAATGCCGGAGGGTCAACATTCTATACTGGCAGTTTGCAAGCTGAAGTAAGCCAGTTATAACTGCCATGGCAGCGGCAGCCAGGAGCTGTAGCTGGGCAGGTGGCTCATGCCTGTGATCCTAGCACATATGAGGCAGATTCAGGAGAATCACCCACGTGTTTGATGCCTGCTTGAGCTACCTGGTGAGTTCCAAACCACACTGGGCTGCAGAGTGAGATTCTGTGCCAAAATGGGGAGGAGGGGGAGAAGCATCTTCGATGCTTTTCAAGCATGAAAATCTCCAAACAGTGGGATGTTCACATGGCCTAAGGAATAAAGGCATCAGACAGAGTAAGGGCAGAATTCAACCCAGAAGGAGGAAGGCTCACATGAGGCTACTTCTGCCTCTTTGCTGTTTGTGCCTGGTAGATGGAGTTCATTTTCAAAGTATCTGGATATAGAGACAAACCCTGCTTCTGGGAGTTGACAGATGGCTCAGAGGTTAAGACCACTGACTACTGACTGCTCTTCCAGAGGTCCCGAGTTCAATTCCCAGCAACCACATGGTGACTTACAACCATCTGTAATGGGATCTGATGCCCTCTTCTGGCATGTAGGTGTAGCCTCATACAAAAAAAAAAAAAAAAAAGCAAACCAAAGGCTTTCCAACAAACATTTCCCACAATAAAGGAAGAGAAATAGATGCATGCCCAACCTTTCTAGGCCAGCACATGGAAGGTAGCTAACATAAAGAAAGCAGAAGATAAGAACATTTAAGAACATTGGACCACACTGTTCCCTGAGAGGTGCACCCGACCACCTTCACCCTATTCCTGACCCACATTAAAGATATAAAAGTATCTCTTTCATCTCATTGTTTGGTTCCTGAAAAATGCCAGCAGTTCATCAATCAAACTAATTCACTCTAGAGGTTTTCCTTGATTTATACTAACGTCACCTGTTAGAATGGGGGAAATCTTATGCAAACGATAAATACCTTTATTAATGAACACTAAAAAGAAACATTGCAAAGCTCTCTCTGGCCTGAGAGCCTGGGGAAGAGGGACAGCCATGTCTGTCTGGAAGGCTTGCACCATTGCACCTGGCTTATGCATTTTTTTTTTTAACAAGAGAAATATACACTGAAGATCTTTCCAATGAGTGAATTTTCTTCCCTAACTAATTTGTTCTTGGTGACAGGAAAGACCTGTCTTCAGACAAAATGGAACTTAGAACCACAAGCCCATACTGATGTTGCTATGAGTTTTGCACTTGGAGACTGGAGCCAGTTAATTGAGGTGTGTTCTATAGCTGGAGATAAGTATCGGGTGTGAAATGTGCCTGCAATAACTGTGCACAAATCTAAAGCCTTGGTGCCTTTTGGTGCTTGCTCCTGTGTTGGAACCTGTAAAATGACATCTGCCCCGCTCCTGAGTGGTGATGTCTATCTACCTCTTTGTCTCTTTCAGTCCCAATGGGCTCACAGCAAAGAGGTCAATGCTGTGACCAGTCCATCTTTAGAGTACACCACACAAACACCGCTCCTCCTCCTCAGACTCTCACTCACTCCTGCGCAGAGTTTAAGACAGGCTTGTGCAGTGCCGTGGCGCAGGGAACTCATAGCCCAGCTTGGTGGGTTTCCTTCTGCTGCATCTCATGCCTGCAGCCTTTCAGAACAGGACCTGAGAGTTCCTTCCTCCTTGCTCTCCCTCAAGCACCCCTGCAGTATGATAGACACCCCATCTCATTCATGACTGCACCCCATCTCAGTGCCTGTTGCTCCTGCCTCTGGTTGCCTCGTAGAGAAGATTTGGTCCCAAGAACAAGATGATCAGCCTGTCATCTCCACTTTCACAGTTGATTAGTCCATCCCTGTCATCTTGGGGACTGTGAGACAGACACCTTTTATCTCAAAGACACCTGCACATCCAAGAATATGTGTTGAGTTTGGGACCACAAGTCATGGTAGGCATTGGAGATAGAGAAAATCTCCCTTCTTTTGAGGAATCATATTTTAGACTCCTAGAGGAGTGAGGATTATAAGGAGAGATAAAGCAGAACCAACATGGGCTAGGGAGAAGGGTCAGAGGGAGAGAGGCACTTGCTGCCAGGGCTGATAACCTGAGTTCAGTCCCCAGAACCTAACCATAGGGTAATAAAGAACCCATCCCACAAGTTGTCCTCTAGCAGTCACCATTCTGTGACATGCTTCCCGCTCCCACTTTCACACATCTCCACCTCGCGAACACTCATACACACACACACACACACACACACACACGATAAAAATTAGTGTAAGTTTAAAAAACAAAACAGGACTGGCAGAGGGTGGCTACTTAGGTAGTCGGTGATGTCTTCTTTGAAAAGGGGATGTCAACTCGGCTGTGAATGACAAGCTAGATAGCGATCCCCCTTGAAATATTAAATCGCTATTATTCCGATGGCAGAGCCATTGGCAGGAAACTCCTGCTTCAGAATGGGACCCTTGGAGGCTCTCAGAGACTGAACCACCTACAAAAGAGGATACGCGGGCCGCACATATATGTAGCAGACGCGCAGCTCGGTCTTCATGTGGATCCCCCAACAACTGGAGTGGGGGCTGTCTCTAAAGCTGTTCCCGGTCTGTGGATCCCGTTCCCATAACTGGGCTGTCTTCTCTGGCCTCAGTGGGAGAGGATGAGCCTTGCACTGCAGAGACTTGATGTGCCACGGGGGGGGGAGGGGGGGGGGAAATGCAGGGGGGGGGGGGGGGGGGGGTGGGGGGGGGGGGGGGACCGGGAAGAGGGGAGAGTGCAACGATAGGGATGTGAAATGAATAAAAAAATAAATTAATGGGGAAAAAAGCATACTGGTTTGTACTGCAGTTCCCTTTCACCAGGTTCCCTTTCCTTCCTGGTTCGTTTTTTCTTTACCAAAAAGGACCGCCGCAGCGCTCGCTCTCATTGGTGGAAGATTCCAGCCCCACCCACCCGTTCTCCACTCCAGGCCCTAAATCCTTGGAGCGTAATTGAAGGAGTGGCGAGAGTGGGCGTGTCATCGGAGGTGACGTTTCCGGAAGCTCCGACTGTCATCCTTCACGCAAGGTGGGAAGGGTCCCGGGAACGCTGCGGGACTGGGGATCCTGGCGCGGTGGGACCCCGCGGGGAGAGGCCGTGGGTGTGGGGTCCGTGTCCCTGGCCCCGGCCGGCCGAGCGCGAGCTCGGGGTTGGCCCTGTCTTCAGAGCTGGCTCGTCTTCAGAGCTGGCTCTTGACCAGCCAGGCCCGGTCTCAACACGCCTTGCATTTTCAAAAATCCTGACTGAGTGCCTTCTAGATGGGCACTGCCAGCAGTTACTGCTGGATTCCTCTCCGATGCACACGCTCTGCAGGGTTGCCGAACCTCCTGTTGTCCCGAGCCACTCGATGGGTTCTGGAGGATGGTCCCTTCTTTATCCACAAGTGGCTCTCTCGAGAGGAGCCGAGAAGCCTAGCGTCCCATTCCAATAAGCTTTTCTGGGCTGTGCTCAGTTCGGCGGTTAGGGACGTGGGCAGGTTTATACTCTCAAGAGGATGTGTTTTACACTCGCAATGCCCCCACATCCCTAGCAGCCCCCAGCTTTTGCTAGAAAAGGGAGTTTAGTGGGGAAACTTCATGAACGAAATGCCACCCCAAAGTTAAGGCAAGCTAAAGCTGAATTGGCCTAGAGAAAACAATCTCTGAGGACAGGTGAGTAGAACTCAGAAAAAACACAGCTGAATGAACAACTCTGCCATCTGCGGTTCCCCGGGGCAGATGGAAATCCTGACTGGGGGATAATAAATAAGATGGGAAAAATAAGACTGCTCAAAACCAAGATGAGGGTATTCTAGAACAGGCTGGCTAGGGTGTGCCGTTATCTAGTGGACACTGACAACTGAGTTCCACTCAGGATTATGTGCAATGATGGTGTGGCATGGAGCCCAGAAGCAAACCTCTAGGAAGAATGTAAATTTCTGCAGTTTGGGTACCAATGAATAGGAATTCCTAGAGTGTCCCACCCCAACTGAGGTACTGTCAAGCCCTCAGTTTAAGCCCTGCTTGGCTTGTGGAGACAAGTATACATTGATGCTTCCAAGCTTGAACTACCTGGCCCTGAAAGTGGTGAATGGGATAGGCTAAAGGGAAGGGTAGTTTAGTGGGCAGAGTTAAGAGTATTTGCCCTAGAAAGGAGCCCCGCACTAACTTTGTGTTCAAAACTGAGGAAGTGTGTCCTGGTAAATACCATTTAATCTCTGGTGGAATGAAATGGTCAACATGAAGTAAGCAGACAGTTTTCACTAGGGTTCATTGAACCCACTCTGCCAGGTATTGGGTAAACAGAAGTGGGTATCTGCACAGTGAGACAAGAAGCCACTTTCCTACCACCGAAGTGCTCTGGGTGGGCCTCCTACTGATGGAGAGTAACTCGGTGAGCAGTAGGACCAGTCCACAGTGCCCTGTTAACAGCTGTATCCCTCGTAGCATCAAATTCTAGGACAAGGTTGATTTTTTTTTTTAACCTGTCAGTCCTCAAAATGAAGATTTGGGTGTTCTTGAGGCCAGGAGGGATAATTTGTTGATCAGAACCACTGTATATTGTGTATTATTTTCTCTAATGTTTTGTTTGTCCATTTTGTGTCCTGTTTTTGTTTTGAGACAGGGTCTTTCTATGTAGCCTTGGCTGTCCTGAAACTTGGCTAGGTAATCCAGACTGGCCTTGAACTCTGAGATCTAACCTGCCTCTGTTCCTCAAGGGATAGGATTAAAGGTGGTGCTCCATCATGCCTGCCTCTCTCTAATTTCCTGGGAGGTTTGTGATACACTCATCCTGTGCTGACCGCTGGGAAGCAATGGCCTTGGCTTTGATGTTACCTGTTTTCTCTCTTCTGTCCCAGAGCCAATGTCGGACCCTGGGGATGTGAGCCTCCCACCCCAAGACCGGGTGAGGATTCTGTCCCAACTTGGGAGTGCAGTTGAGTTAAATGAAGACATTCCACCCCGTCGCTACTTCCGTTCCGGTGTTGAGATCATCCGCATGGCATCCATTTACTCTGAAGAAGGCAACATTGAACACGCCTTTATCCTCTACAACAAGTACATCACGTAAGACACCTAGAGTCTCTTTTTTGGTCCTGTGACTGACATCCTCTGACAAAACCTGCAGTTTTCACAGTCGCTGACAGTAGGGTGCCTGGCAGTGTCAACCATTGATCGGGTTCCAGACAGCTTCCACATGTGAGTTGTCCTGCCATTCAAAGGCACAGGGACAGAAGGTGGTGTTGTTTGACTTAGGAGTTTCCTGAGTAGAAGGCTTGGTTCTCAGGCCACGTGTGGCCACGTCCTAGGAGTTAGTCAAAAGAGTTAGCCTAGATGGGATGTGTCTGCATTGGAGAGTGTTTTGACTGCCCTTTCTCTTTTCAAGCAGGCAGTTACAGGACTGCTGCTGTGGGGTGGTAGAGCCCAGATGCCTGTGCTCACCATGTGCCTTTGGAGTAGCATAGGGAAGGGGTTTCCTTCTCAGCCACCACTGTAGGCACAGCCTCCGGGTGACTCTAGACCACTTGCTGTCTGTGTGACTCGTCACAGTGAGACCTTTCCTGGGCTGTTTGCTCATCATACTAGGGTGGGCAGCATAAATACATGATCTCAAGGCCGGCACCAAGGAACGACTCCCAAAGCCCCAGCGACGGGAGCAGGGTGTGTGAGCGAGGAGGTGATGTGGTAAAGGTATTGCTTGTCACCTCTAGTTGTAAGTTTAGTATAGCAGGACCTGAACAGTTGCCCGTGACTCAAAGGAACATGGGGGATCAGGGGAAGGGGGGTCCCTGGCATCACTTCATCGATCTTCACAGGGTGGTGTGTGCTAAGTAGGCGCATCATCCTCCCGTTCTGTTCTGCAGAGGAGCAAACTCGGGCTTAGGGATGAGCTTGGGTTTCGGTTTGCAGTGACCCCGCCAAGGTTTTAGAGCTCCTGTTTCAATTTTCCATCCAAGGCATGAGTTTTCTTATTTTCCATTTAGACTTACAGAAGGCCTCTCTAGAGACCATAATAAACCTCCCTCCTTATTCCTGTCCCTACAAGAGACACTCTCACCAGCCCCACGTGTGTCCTCCCAGACAGACATCAGTCATACCACACCGAGTTCCTTATCAGTTCTGACACAGTCTGGAGTGCGTCTTGGTGCCGTGCTGATCTGAGTGTTGCAGGTTATCGACATCCCTGGTGTGTGCCCACTAGGTGCCAGTAGCACCCCTCCCCTGGCTTTGGCAAACTTCAGTGTCTCGATTTGTCCAGGTTACTTTTGTTTGTTTCTTTGTGTACAAGAAGAGATGGCTGGCTAGATTTGGACCTCAAATCCAAATCTAGTTTCACTTTGCTAAACCCTGTTGTAGGCAGGTTTGTCGGTGTGTGTGTGTTTGTTTGGGGGTAGGGGATGTCATTTCTTTTAGGGTTTTGTTTTAGGGTTTTTAGGTTTGGGGAGGGTGGGTTGGTTTTGGTTTTGGTTTTGGTTTTTAGGGTTTGTTTGTTTGTTTTGTTTTTAAGGCAGGATCTCTCTACATAGCTATGGCTGTCCTAAAACTCACTATATAGACTAAGCTGGCCTTACACACAGATGCTCCTGCCCCTCTGACTACTAGGATTAAAGATGTTCACCACCACACCCAGCTTAGACAGCTCCTTATAGAGATATGAAGTAAGATAATGAGGAAGTCACTGAATGGAGATAAGAAGCGTGAAAGTGCTGTGTTTAGGGTGACAAATTCTAGAGCATGTTTTTCTATAAAGAGAAGATCTTGTAAAAAAAAAAAAAAAAAAAAAAAAGTGTAGACTGATGGTCCCATAGAGGGCGGTAACTGCAACAAGCTCCTAAGAATGCTCAGCGATACAGAATCCGTCCAGCATGTGGACAACCCTGGGTCTGGTCCCCAACACCACCAACAACAATAGCCACAATAATAAGACTAACAGACGCTTAAGAAATTGATTCTTATCTTTTTTAGTCATAACATGCCATTACCCTAAATGACAAATGTGTTAGTGGTGAGACTGACATGGGGCGGGGGCGTCTGTCCATGTACTTGGTGAGCTAGGCCTAGGGCAGGGTTGCCTGGGGCAGGGTTACGGATGGGGACATGCATTTCATTTGCTTGGTTTGTTGGCTTTAGGATTTGATGTGGGACTGCATTGCGTTTACTAAGCCTGAAGCGGGAGATGCAGCTCCCTTCATTGTCCTGGCACCTGCGTTCCAGACCTTGATTCTGAGCCTGTGAAACGAAGTGCTCACCCAGGGAGGCTCAGACTGGTTTTCACGTGGTGTTGTTCCTGCCAGTCTACACCAAGTGGCTCACTTTACTGCTTACTATAGCTAGGGTGTCGGGGGAGGGGTGTGGAGGTAGGCGTCTACGTCACCACCCTCCTGCCTCCCCTACTCTTAAGAATCTTGTTCTGGACCTTTCATGGATGCTTTAGTTCGGGATTTAAAAGGCATGCCTGTCCTTCCTCCCAGCACAGTTCAGGCATCTTAATGATGTCAGGCATATCTCCCCCTTGGTGGTAGTTTTCCTGCTGAAGGAATGCGCTGCCTTTTGCAGACCCCAGTATAGAAGAAAGAGCAGTACATACTTTCATGATGAGCACAGACAATAAGACAGCCTGTGGATGCTTTCACAGCTTTTTATGGGCATCGGGAGGCTGCAGAGAAAGGACTCCGGATATTCAAGCAGCCCTGGTCTGCTGTACTGGGCAAGTCTCCTCCCACACAAATCCTCCTTACCGTCACCCATATTGAAGGCATTTACTCAGATTGGGGTTTATAGACCAAAGAAGGGCTCTCCCGTGTTAGGCTTACTTCCATGACTAACTTCAGAAACCAGAAAACATGAGATAAGAATCCTTAGAGCATCTTTTATTGACTGTCCACGTGGCTTTCTGAGTGAATTGTTTCTAATCAAAAATACTTGCTCATGATCATTTTCCCTCGGACATTAGAAGGGAGGAATTCAAGTTAAAAAAATATATATATTTTTTTAATAGCAGACTGGTGAGAGATGTCTTGTGGGTAAAGCACTTGGCCATGCAAGTGTGGTGTTCAGTCCCTGGAACCCATATGAAGGAAGGACAGAACTGACTCCACAAGTTGTCATCTGACCTCCACATGTGTACTGTGGCACATGCAAAGCCGCACACGCGTGCATACACACACACACACGCACACACACACACACATACATACCACCACCACACACCACACACACACACACACACACACACACCACCACACACCACACACACACACACACACACACACCACCACACACCACACACACACACACACACACATACCACCACCACACACCACACACACACACACACACACACACACACACACACACACACACCACACACCACACACAGAAATAATAACAGTAATAATGTCCCAACAGGCACATGTAACACTACCTATGGACTTGTTCCAACAAGACAGCATTTATACGCATGCAAGCATCCGCGCACCTTTGGCCTTAATGCATGAATACACAGTCTGTATTCTGTCCTGAGCTTGTTCTCTTAGTGATATTCCACATGGGGACACAGGGAGCCTCTCATCCTGAACGTCTCCTGGACCTCTTCATCGCCAGCTCTCTTCCAGTCCCTACTCAGAGGCCATCTCGGATGCTTCCCTTAGCTGCTCTATCTCCAGTCCCTACCTCTTCCCTTCCCTGTGATGAGTTTCCTTGTACTGATTCCTTTTTTAAAATTGTATGTATTTATGTTATGTGTCGGGGGTGTTTTATCTGCATGTACGTTTGTGTACCACATGTATGCCTGGTACCAGAGGAAGCCAGAAGAGGGTATCATATCCCATGGGGCTAGAATTAGAAATTGTTGTGACCCTCCCTATGAGTGTGGGGAATCTATCCCAGGTCCTCTGGAAGATCTGCCAGTACTTTTAACCTTTGAGCCATCTCTCCATCCCCAACATAACTGATTTTTTTTTTTTAAATGTTTATCTTCATTGTAATGTGTGCTCTGTAATGAGGGGAAAGCTCTAACGGACCATTTACAGTGTATCCCCAGCCTTCAGAGCCCAGCTTGGCATCTTAGAGAGATGCTCGGTAAATTGTTTTTGAATGAATGAGTGATTAAATTGTTTCACATTTGCATGTGTAGCGGTTCATTCAATTATCCTGTCTTGATGGACATGATTTTCCCTGCTCTTGTAATCATATTGAATCTTTTCGTATGTATATTTTGGTGTATTCATATATGTAGTTATGTTGGTCTTGAGTTCCTTGAGGCTAAGCTGTAGATTTTGTGGATGAGTACATTGTAGGTTTTGAATAATTGTCTTCCATCTTTTCCTTCCAATAAGAAAAAAAAGTTAGATCTATTTACAATCTTGATAACACATGAGAACACACATTTTCCTACACCTGAGCTTATACCAGGCACCAACCTACCTCCAGGCCTTTGCCAATCTGATGGTAAAACCGCTATCTTGCATTTACTTAGAATTTCCTTCAGAGATGAAGCTGAGCACCATATATTCACTGTGTATCCTTTCCTGTTTGTTTCCTAGTTTTCTCGTTGCTCTGTCAGTTGGTTTTCCTGAGTGCCGAGGTGTCTTTGTTTTGATGTATTTGCTTTCTCTAGTCTGCAACCAGATATAACCCCAAACAAAAGCATCCATCCGCACCACGGCTGTGCTTTGCTGTGCGTAGGCAGTTTCCAGCCCTGGTGCTGGGTCTCCAAGATGATTCTCATCCTCATCTTTTCTCCCTGTGTCTGCTACTGATGATAATCATATACACACATGGCAGATGCTGGCTATGGATACAGTCCTTTATTTATTTATTATTATCATCATCATCACTGTTATTTGGTAGTAGTCATCATGGTCGTCGCGTAGTGTGGGGAGGTATGTGGATAGCTTGTTGTATTCGTGTTCAGAGGTGAAAGGACAACTTTCAAGTGTCACTTCCTGCTTCTGGATGATCAGGCTAGGCTCAGCAGGCTTGCACAGCATGGGATTTTACCCACAGAGCTCTTGTGCTGTTTGCCAGCCTCTATTGTTAAGTAAGTTTATGATTTTTGCGTTGAGCTTCCTTCATAGTTACTTAGGCATCTGCTTGTGTAACACAGTCTGCATGTGCCTGGAAGTGGTGCACAGCATTCTTCCTCGGAAGGACTGTGAGGCCCAGGAGAAACTTCTAGAGGTCAAGGTCACATGAGCAATAATGGACGTGGTTTTCTCTTATCTTTGCCTGCTATCCCTGCCTGCGGTTGTCCTGGATTCTGATTAGCATTTTGTTACTGTGATAAGCCACTGACCAAAAGCAGCTTGAGAGAAAAGGATTTATTTAGCTTATAGGAAGCCAAGACAGGAATTTGAAGAGAAAAATCAACAGAGGAATGCTGCTTCCTGGCTTGCTCCCTGGCCATGCTTAGCTACCTCTGTGATAGAGCCCAGGCCCACCTGCCTAAGGATCGCACCACTCACAACAGACTTGGCCCTCCTTCATCAATTAGCAATCAACACACTGTGCCATAGACAGGTCTGCAGGCCAGTCTGATGGAGGCAGTTCCTCAGTTGAGGTTTCCTCTTCCCAAGTATGTCAAATAGATAACTAAGATTAGCCATCACAGAATGAAGGATGTTTTATGACAGAGGCCCTTTCTGTCATATCACAAGGAAAAAGCCTTTCTCTTCAGAGTTACAATTTGGGCATAGGACAGGCTTTTATTTAAATGAGGTTTGAGGGGAATCTTTTCTTCTGTTTTGAGATATTCTCACTATGTAGTTCAGTTTAAAACCTGCAGTGTCTCCTCAGGATTGGAATTATAAGAATCAGAGGATGCTATATCCTTCTTGGTCAATTTTTTTTTTTTAATTTACATTGATTTTTTTTGTTGTTGTTGGGAGGCACCTGCTCAATGTGGCATTCATAGAGGATAGTAAACTGCTTGGATGGATGAGTTCTCTTCTTCCACCATGTGAGTACTGAGGGTTAAACGCTGGTCCCCAGCCTTGACCGCAAGCAAGGACCTTTACCCATCAGGCCATCTCATTCACCCTTCATCTCTCCTTTGTGATGTAGGAATCTGGTGTTTGCTGTTACTCTCTGTTTTGGGAGAAGAGAGCAGGACTTCTATACAGAAATGAAGCTGATAGGAAACAAGCCATGTATGCTGTGCCTGGTCTAGCTCCACAGCACCCCTAGAATCTCTTCTTTCAGTAGCTGCATTGTCTCAGGAACATGTGACAGTTTCTGTGTACCCTAACCATTCTGGCATGTTTCCTTAGGCTGTTCATTGAAAAACTTCCGAAACACCGAGACTACAAATCAGCTATCATTCCTGAAAAGAAAGATGCAGTCAAGGTGGGTCCTTATTTTCACCGTGTCTATGTCTAAGCTCCAGAGCAGCTCAGAGCAACTGACGTGCGACTGCAGAGCATTCATCTGCCTCTCGGAGCTGGAAAGAACTGGGCTGCCTTTGCGGCTTGGGACAGAGTGGCGAGACGACAGGGTGGAGGGGTTCAAGTCCTGTGTGAGACACTACTGTAACTCTTTTCTCTCTCCCTTAGCTGACATTGGAGTGCTCTGATTTTCAGGTTTGGTTTTGTATTTCAGAAGTTAAAGAACATCGCTTTCCCTAAAGCAGAAGAACTGAAGACAGAACTCTTGAAAAGATACACCAAAGAATATGAGCAGTATAAAGAGCGAAAGGTCGGTGGGCACAGCATGTGTGCTGCCTAGCCGGCCTGAGTCAGCGCCGAGCCGGGGAAGATGGAGTCTGTGAACTTAATGGGCCACTTTGTTTTGGGTGCACAAAGGCCTATGACTCAAAAGAGTCACCAACCAATAGGGGTGTGAAAGAGTCTAACAGATTTGGCCTGTGTGTCCAAGAGGGCGACTTGAGGACAGGCTCCTGTGATCTTTCTGCCATATCTACAGCAAGAAACCGCAGTGAAGATTCTCCCCGGAGCGTAAGGCGTTTCGGATCTCAGGAGTGAAACATTTGGATCGTGTGCTTATCCCAAAGCTTTTTACAGTCCTTGATTTTTTTTTTTTTTCCCAGTCGTGTGCAGTGGGTTTTGTTTAGAATAGTTAATTTCTTGTGGAGAAACACTCGGGCCCTACGGTGTTTGCCTGTAGGACAGAGATACACACTGGAGGGGTGCCTACGTGCCACCGTGTAGCTGTCTGCTGTATGTACTGCACACTGGTGCTGACGGTCAGCAGAGGGATTAGTAGCTCTGAGCCATACGTTCCTAAGGCACTAAGTGGAGGGGTTTGTTAACTGATGCTTTTTAGTTTAAATATCACTGTATTTAGATAACCACTAGAAAAGTTTTGGAGGCTCCAAGACAGAAGGCCTAAGCTTGGATTTTATTTTATAGCCTTGTTTGTGATACCAGGCATGTTTTATATAGACATACCTGAGACCCAGTGATATCAAATACAGGTACAGGTTATGTGACGTGGGACGGACAGCTAAGGTACATCATGACTTAAAGTAAAGAATAAAGGGTAGTAGAGTGCCAGTGCCCCAGTTGCTGCCATGTTACCATGCTAATGCGCCCCGACAAAAGCAACTTGGGGGGAAAGCATGGGTTTTAACTCACAGTTCAAGGTACAGCCTACAACAGCAGGAGCTTAAAGCAGTTAGCCGCATTTCATTCACAGACAAGAAACAGAGAGGGGCTGGGTAAAATGGCTCATTTGGTAAAAGATGCTTGCCTCCAAGTCTAATGGCCTGAGTTCAATCCCTGGACCTACATGGTAGAAGCAGAGAGCTGGGTCTCACCAGCTGTCGTCTGGCCTTCATACATGAGCCTTGGCGCATGTCCCCACCCCATCAAACATAAGTTTTGTTTTGTTTTGTTATTTTGGTTTTTTGAGACAGGGTTTCTCTGTGTAGCCCTGGCTGTCCTGGAACTCACTCTGTAGACCAGGCTGGCCTCGAAACTCAGAAATCCGCCTGCCTCTGCCTCCTAAATGCTGAGATTAAAGGCGTGCGCCACCACCGCCTGGCCCCATCAAACATAAGTAAATATAACTTTGATATTAGAAAGCAAGGGATTGGCATGAACACTTGCACTGTGGTGTCCCACTCCCTCTTGCCATTTCAGACCCACTGGGATCCCCAGCGCGGGGCCTTCCCAGATGAAGTAACTTAATTAAGACGAACCCCTACAGACATCCTATCACCGTGTTGTCAGGGTGATTCTAAAGCCGGCCTAGTTGGCCGTGAACACTAGCTTTCACACTGATGCACCTTGAAGACAGGAACTTTTGCTGTCCTTGAAAATAGGTTCCTGGTGGCTTGGTAGAATGGGGTGGGGACTGTACTCCATGGCTTTAAGAGGTATCAAGCGAAGCATGACTTCTGGATTGGGAAGTGAGACCAGGGCAAAAGTATACTTTGGACGTCTCTATACTGATGCTTTTCTTCTGAAGGATGAAATGTTAGCCTACAACATTTACTTTCTCTGTAGAAAAAGGAAGAAGAGGAACTTGCCCGAAATATCGCCATCCAGCAAGAGTTGGAAAAAGAAAAGCAGAGAGTTGCCCAGCAGAAGCGGAAGCAGCTAGAGCAGGAGCAGTTCCATGCCTTCGAGGAGATGATCCAGAAGCAGGAGCTGGAAAAAGAACGGCTGAAAATTGTTCAAGAGTTCGGGAAGGTAGACCCTGGCCCGTGCGGGCCTCTGCTCCCTGATCTGGAAAAGCCTTGTGTAGATGTGGCCCCCAGCTCACCGTTCTCGCCCACGCAGACTTCAGACTGTAACACAACCTTGAGGCCAGCTAAGCCACCCGTGGTGGACAGGTCCCTGAAACCTGGAGCATTAAGTGTCATAGAGAATGGTGAGTCCCCTTTCTGATGCCTTCTTCTATCCCTCCTACTTCCACGGTCCTACTTTCTTGAGTCTGTCAACAGAACATTGTGTGATAAGTACTGTCTTTTTCTGTGGTTCATTCATAAAAACCATTGTCCCATCTTCAAATGAATGTAAGGAGGAAGGACAGCTGGGCTCTGAAGGCTGGCCTTTTCTTTTCTTTTTCTTTTTTTTATTCATCAAGTAAAATAGTTTATATAAGAATTTTCACTTACAGATAAGTTGGCTAATAGCTTGGTCATACTGTTTTCTCTCTCTCTTTTTTTTAATTGGATATTTTATGTATTTACATTTCAAATGTTATCCCCTTTCCCGGTTTCCCCTCCAGAATCCCATCCTATCCCCACTCCCCCTGCTTTTATGAGGATGCTCCCTCTCCCTCTCCCATTCACCTACTCCCATCTCCGTGTTCGGGCATTCCCCTACCCTGGGGCATCGAGCCTTCACAGGACCAAGGACCTCTCCTCCTATTGATGCCAGACAATGCCATCCTCTACTGCATATGCGGCTGGAGCCGTGGGTCCCTCCATGTGTACCCCTTGTTGGTGGTTTAGTCTCTGGGAACTCTGGGGTTTCTGGTTGATTGATAGTGTTGTTCTTCCTATGGGATTGAAAACCCCTTCAGCTCCTTCAGTCCTTTCTTTTAACTCCTCCACTGGGGACCCCGCACTCAGTCCAATGGTTGGCTATGAACATCTGCCTCTGTATTTGTCAGGATCTGGCAGAGCCTCTTGGGATAGCTATAATAGACTCCTGTCAGCAAACACTTCTTGGCATCCGCAGTAGTGTCTGGGTTTGGTGACTGTATATGGGATGGATCCTCAGGTGGGGCAGTCTCTGGATGGCCTTTCCTTCAGTCTCACTCCACACTTTGTCCCCATATTTCCTTTAGACAGGAGCCGTTCTGGGTTAAAAATTGGAGATGAGTGGGTGGCCCCATCCCCTAACTGGGGTCCTTGCCTAACCTCTGGATACGCTCTCTACAGGTTCTCCCTCCTCTTTTCTGGACATTTCAGCTAATCTCATCCCTGTTGGCTCCTGGCAGCCTCTTGCTTTCCTGGCATCTGGGACTTGCTGGCGGCTACCCCCAGTTCTCCATCCCCTGTTGCTACACACCTCCATTCAAGTTCCTGACCCTCTGTATATCATCACCATTTCCTCCCATACCTGATCCTGCCCCACTTTCCCCCTCCCCCTCCCTCTCCTCTCTTTCTCCCAAGTCCCTCCCACCCTCTATCTCCTATGAGTATTTTGTTCCCCCTCTAAAAATGACTGAAGCATCCACATTTTGATCTTCCTTCTTCTTGAGTTTCATACTATGGTCTGTGAATTGTACCTTGGATATTCCAAGCTTCTGGGCTAATATCCACTTCTCAGTGAGTGTATACCATGTGTGCTCTTTTGTGACTGGTTTACCTTAGTCAGGATGATATTTTCTATCCATTTGCCTAAGAATTTCATGAAGTCATTGTTTTTGTACCACATTTTCTGTATCCATTCCTCTGTTGAGGGACATCTGGTTTGTTTCCAGTTTCTGGCTATTATAAATAAGACTGCTATGAACAAAGTGGAGCATGCGTCCTATTACATGTTGGAGCATCTTCTGGGTATATGCCCAGGAGTGGTATAGCTGGGTCCTCAGGTAGTACTATGACAAATTTTCTGAGGAGCCACCAGACTGATTTCCAGAGTGGTTGTACCAGCTTGCAGTCCCACCGGCAATGGAAGAGTGTTCCTCTTTCTTCACATCCTCACCAGCATCTGCTGTTACCTGAGTTTTTGAAGACTCAGAAATGAACCCACACACCTATTCTTACTTGATCTTTGACAAAGGAGCTAAAACCATCCAGTGGGGAAAAGACAGCATTTTCAACAACTGGTGCTGATTCAACTGGTTGTAAGCATGTACAAGAATGCAAGTCAATCCATTCCTATCTCCTTGTACAAAACTCAAGTCTGAGTGAATCAAAGACCTCCACATAAAACCAGATACCCTGAATCTAAGAAAAGAGAAAGTGGGGAGAGCCTCGAATACATGAGCACAGGGGAAATTTTCTTGAACAGAACACCAATGGCTTATGCTCTAAGATCAAGAATCAACAAATGGGACCTCATAAAATTGCAAAGCTTCTGTAAGGCAAAGGACACTGTCAATAGGACTAAACGGCAACCAACAGATTGGGAAAAGATCTTTACCAATCCTACATCTGATAGAAGTCTAATATCCAGTATACACAAAGAACTCAAGAAGGTAAACTCCAGAGAACCAAATAACCCTATTAAAAAATGAGGTAAAGAGCTAAACAGAGAATTCTCAACTGAGGAATACCGAATGGCTGAGAAGCACCTAAACAAGTGTTCAACATCCTTAGTCATCAGGGACATGCAAATCAAAATAACCCTGAGATTCGACCTCACACTGGTCAGAACGGGGAACACTTTCTAATGTCTTACCCACTGCTCCGTTGGCTTCTGCCTTCCGTTTGCTTGAATGAAGCTTCTCCAGCTCCTCCCTGTTCAGTCAGATTGATCAACCCCACAGAACTCCCGGAGATCTTCTTGGCCTCAGTACTGTTAAACTATTTCCCCAGTAGTGCCACCATTCGCCAGGAACTGCATTCTAGCTTCCTGCCCGAAAGGCCTTGAGTCTTTCTCATTCTGTGTTTCCTGTGGGCTGACATGCCTTCTGATAGTGGACTGGGAGGTCACTGGGTCGATTGTTTGTGCCAGGCCTTAATCCGTTGTTCACAGATGCAGCTGTCAAGCTGCTGTTACTTGGTCTGCAGTTTGTGTTGCCCCTTCCCCTAGCTTTCTGAGTCTCACACGGCTTCTCTGTGGAATTCGTGAATGGCTCTTGATAGCGTGGATCGGTTATCCAGGCTGCTTTGGTAATGCCTACTTAGGGGACAAGCTGTATCTTCCTGTGGGGCAATTTGGCCTTCTTGTATAGTGTTCCTTAGCACAGCAGGAGGTCAGAGAACAACGCTGAGTGTTAGTCCTCAGCTTCTACCTTGTTTGAAACAGACTCTCTCTCTGCTATGTGGCTTCTGAGGACTTGAGCTCAGATCCTCACGCCTGTGCAGCAGTCTCTGTACCCAGGGAGACATCATCCCCTCAGTCCCCGGCTTTTGGGTTTGTTTTTTCCTGAGTCTCACAGTGTAGCCTGAACTTGAGATTCCCCTGGCACAAGATTTCAAGAGCTGAGATAACAATTGTCTGCTATTAGGCTTCACTCTTCAAAAACATTTTTGAAAGATAGTAGGTGAGCCTTATCTTACCTTACATGGTTAAAACTGCCTCTTCTTAAGGGATTAGAATCTTAAGACACAAATGCAGAGATCCATCTAGATCTGATGTAGATGAGGCAGACAGCCTTCTCCAGCTGTGAGTGTATGCACTCATACAAGAGTAAGATAACACTATTCCAAAGGGAGAAATAAACAGGAGAGGGATGGCTGGTCCCTACGAAGACCGGAATCCTGTGGCTCAGCTTTGCTGGGCTCAGTCCTCCAGCTGCAGCCAACGCTGGAGTCTCAGGCTGTCAGCTCTGGTTGCTGCTCAGGAATCCCTGGCCCTACGACCTCAGACTTTCCCCCCTCTTGCCCTTTTCAGTTCCCACCATTGAAGGCCTGCGCCACATTGTGGTGCCCCGCAATCTGTGCTCGGAATTTCTCCAGCTTGCCAGTGCCAATACCGCCAAAGGCGTTGAAACCTGTGGAGTCCTTTGCGGAAAACTGGTAAGGATGTGTAACTTCCCTGGTCTGAGGCTACTTCCTCTGTGGCCCCTCCTGTGACTGGGTATCTGGAGTCTGACTCTGTACCATTCCCCTCCAAGAGGGTGCATGGCATGGCCCCAGGGAAAGGGGGAGGCAGATCGATGAAGTTTACAAGGCCAGACAGGCAGCCTTCCTGACAAGTCTTGGGCCGATAAGAGGCCTCATCACAAAAACACATTAATTAAATGGGAAGAACAACACACACCAAGTTTTCCTCTGACCTACACGTGCACGAGTGTATACATAAACTATAATATTTGCTACTCAGGAGTGGTACCTCATGCCTGTAATCCTACACCTTGGGTATCTGAGACAGAAGACTTTCCACAGGCTTGAGGTCAACTACATAGTGATTTCTGGCCAGTATTGGCTATATAATATAACTTTGTCTTAAGAAAGTAAAGAAGGGAGGGTGGGAAGGAGGCTTAATTCTAAATGGAGGCGGACTTGGCTCCCTTTGTGGCCTGTGAATATAAATCATCTAAGGTCATACACATCCACACAGTGTACAGTCCCTCACAGGGAAGGAAGAGAGAGACCCTGGGATGGAGAGAGCTAAGCAGTGTGTCCATAGGAAGAGTAGGACCAGGAGGAAGGCAAGCCCACTGAAGGGAAGGCTTGACTCCCATTCCTTGATGCTTCAGAAAGTAGGGACTTAGAACAAATCACAGTGGGACCCTGAGTGACAAGGCCCGAGCAAGGAAACTCTTTAGACATGTGCACGAGACACTCTGGGAAGTGTCCCAAGATCCCTGAGCAGACCTGTTTGGCCGTTACAAGAAAGACTCTAGGGCTATGTCATTGGCCCAGCCTGTGCTAAGAGGGAGATCTGGGGCTTGTCTCAGCATCTGTGGCTTTATGGAGTACCTAGGCAAAGTACATGAACTGTCAGTGTTGCAAAGCACTGGAGTAAGGGACTGAGGAATGAGAGCCATGCCCAGGGTACAGCGGCTCCCTCCTCCCACACCCCCCCCCAACACACACACACTACAAGTGAGTGGGGCTGAGAGCCCCCACAGAATTCTAACATGTTGTCTTCTCCTTTGCAGATGAGAAATGAATTCACAATCACGCATGTTCTCATCCCCAGACAAAATGGTGGGCCTGATTATTGTCACACGGAGAATGAAGAAGAAATTTTCTTTATGCAGGATGATCTTGGACTCCTCACTCTTGGTTGGATCCATGTAAGCAAATGTGACAACCTGGGCTCAGGCCCTTCTTCTCCATTAGAGCACATTGCCTAGACCATTGTCTGAGCAGGGAGAAACCTCTCCCAATCATTTGTCTCCACACAAATGACTAGTGTTCTAGTATCAGCTCAGAGTACCACCATTAGGTACTCACTGGTTTGTCTAATTCAAGAATGTGAAATAGCAGATAGGAAACTTGCCCTGTTACACCTGAGGAGAAATAGAAGATCACCCAGAAAATGAGTATTTTTTGACCCAAGGCTGCCTGCACTATGCTCTTCAGCAGATGACCAGAGGACACTTTGGGTTTCAGAGGAAGAGGGGTCACACCCAAGGTGACTTAGGATGACGTCTAATGAGGGGCCAAAGGAGAGCTTCATGGGGGAGGGGTCAGCACTAGACAGGTACACCATGCTCTCGCAGCAGTGAGCATTCTTTTAGCTGGGCTTTGTGGTTTTCATCAGAAATCGATGCAGGGTCAAAACAAGAGTGCTAACTGGAGGCTTCTGTTGCAAGCTGGTCCTGGTAGCCTCGAAAGTGGGGAGAGTTGACATTGAAAAAAGTTATTCACTGGCAGCTGGGGAGACAGCTGCTAAGGGAGCAAAAAGTACAGTGTGCGGTGGAAGGAAGAGGATGTGTGGGACTAGGGAATGTATAAAACACAAGAGCCGCAAAGCAGGGACAATGAAGCGGGAAATTCAGGATGCTCACCTGCGTTGGGCTCCAGCAAGCAAAAGACTCAGAGTACCTGCTAGAGCTGGGAGCTCACCTCCAGTATTAATCCAGTGAGACCCGCTGTGGCAATGGTGGGGCAGAGACAGTTAGGCTTCATGGGAAGCTGCAGTCCTCAAGCTCAACAAGGTGAGATAGGACGATGAGCTGTGGCCAACCTGGGCTACATAGCAAGACAAAACTAAGGAAAGAAAACAGAGGAAGTCCTGGCATGAATCATAGGGATGGCAGAGGCTGCCATCTGGAAACTCAGCTCTAAGGGAGGGGGAGAGATGAGGTGCACTTGGCAGAGCTGGCTGGACAGATTACCTGTTAAGTGTCGAATGGCTTGTCATGTTTTGCTTTGACTTGGCTTTGATGATCCAAAAGCTTTGAGAGTGTACATGGACTAATGGTGTAGTACACTGATCATTAAGCCAACATCTAGGTGTGCACACTACCCAAATAAGGAAACAGGACCCTGCAGGAGCCGGCTCTGCCCCTCCTACTTTCTGTCTCCTAAAATGAGCCCCTATTGCTCCCACTGCCCCTTCCTCCCTCCCTTTAGAGTTCACCTCCTAAGTATGACTCCCTGCCTTCTGTACATCAGCTCTGCTTGGGTTTCACCTTCTTAAAATGCAGTTATAAGGGATGTAATTTTTTACATGCAGCTACCAGTATATTTTTACACCTGGCAAGCAGTATGGAAGGAGAGAAAAGGCAGGCAGGGCAAGATAATGTGACTTAGGACAGCACCACATCAGAAGGGCGCAGGGGGCTCGTGTTTGTATAAGGAGAACGCACACAGCCCTCTAAGTCAGTGCTCCCGTCAAAGAGCTGCAGACTCGGAGAGACTGTGGAACTGACGTTGGAAGGAGTCTTAGAACCTCTTCTCAGGCAGCCTTCACCTCAGTGAGGTTGGAGGAGGCTCTGCTGCAGGGCAGTGGGGAGGCAGAAGGGCTTAGGAGAAGGAGGGGCTGGAGAGACAGCTTAGTGGTTAAGAGCTCTTGTTGCTCTCCTAGAGGATCTGAGTTTGGTTTCTAAAACAACCTCCCATAACTCCTGCACCAAGCTATCCAACATCCACTTCTGGCCTACCCATGAAACCTATACACATGTGGCATGTATTCACACAGGCGTGTGCTAACAGAAACATAAGTAAGACAACTTTGGTTTAAATAAATCTTTTTTTAAAAGAGAAAAGAAACTAAAGGAGAGACTAGCTCCAAAACAGTTACTATTTAGACTCAAAGGTAGATACGGTTTAGACTTCAGGAAGGACTAAGCATAGAGGACTAGAGGGGTCCAGCTCTCCATGAGGTCCCAGCTAGGAGCATGTGGAAGAAGTGTGACTTGGTTTTATCTCTGACATTTCTGCACCATTTCTTCATAATTAGAGATTTAAAACAACAAAAGAGGACTGGCCAGCTGGTTCAGTCTGTAAAAACGTCTGCTACCAAGCCTGTCACTTGTGGCCCACCTGGAGCGAGAAGAAAACTGACTTTCATAAGTTGTTCTCTGACCTGTACATACACCCATGACACCAACAGGCAAACATGCATGCACACATGCGTACATACACATGCACATACACACACACACACACACACACACACACGCACATGCACACATCCATACAATGACACGCATACACACACAAATGTAATTTTTTTAATGAAAAAAGTAGGCTATGTGTCTTTTCCAATCTTTAAATCTCAAGAGAGAGTTCTTTCTCCGCTTCAGTGCACTATTTCCTACCTGACAGCAGTGACCCTGGCCTCAGACATCTCGATCCTTGCCATCTTACTCTTGTTTCTCAGAGCTTTTAAATGCAGATTTTTATGCCATGTTTTCAAGGTATAAAGTTGACAAAAATTATACAAACCTACATATGATATATAACATGTTTTGAGGCATGCAGACATTTTGACTGCTGAGTTGACTATGCCCTTTTTATGAAAAGGATACATAAGCATCTGCGGGGCCTGGCAGCACAGGACTTAGGAAGCTGGGGCAGGAGGTGAGTTTGAGACCAGCCAGGGTTACATTAGTGAGTTCTAGGGAAGCCTGGACTACAGAGTTAGTTCTTGTTTCCAAATCAATAAAATTCATCTCAGTCATTTGTGGTCCCACATTCTGCCTTGCTGCTGGGGTGTGTGAGTACAGCTCCAGCAAATGAAACACAGAAGCAGTAGGCTACAAATGTAGCCTGAGATGAGGGCCCCAGCCCAGGTGAAGAAAAAAGAGACAGGCTGAGGCCAAAACTAGGGTTTCCAAACTCCTAGACACCCAGACACTGCTAGGAACTGAGGAGTCAGGAAAGGGGCCAAAGGCCAGCGATGAGTCTGGGACTGGGGGAGGGAGGATCTGGCTTACCTCAGAGTGAGTGTCTAGAGCCAGTGCAGAGGGGCCTTCTGCGGGAGACTTAGGCAGCGAGGCTCTATATGACAAAGGCTTCCCCCCACAGCGATTCTTGATGAGTAACAGTCCTTACTTTTCAAAACTCTTTATTGGTAGTGAAAAATGGATGCATATGGCTTACTCAGGGTGGATCATAGATTAAATACCTTTTGCAGGAAGGAATGTCTGGAAAGGGAAGTTATTGGCTAAACCCTCAGGGCCAACCAGCTACCTTATTGGCATGGAGAACTCTTGTGTTCTGTGCTATGTGACCAGTTGTCACAATCTTCATGTGGTGTGTTGTGGTCACATGCTCCAGGACAGAAACGGGGTATGGAGTAGAAGAAACGCCTACCATTCTCCGATATAAGAATTGCTAGGGTTTCTGAGTCCACTCAGTTTTCCCAGCTTTTGTCTGGTGACACAGTTCCACTTGCCCCACAGTCGTTTTCCAGTACACAGTACATAGACTTGTACCCTGATTGCTGCATTACGGATCTCTTGATCTTTGAAGGATCTTTAGAGTCCCCACACACTGGTTTTAGACTCCTCTTGCTTCAAGTGCTGGGAAGACACTCACTATGAGGGTCAAGTGTATTCCTCCTGGCTGCAAATAGCTCTCTACTTGAAGAAGGGGTTCAGGCCAGTTGCTGGGAGCTCCTGTCTGCCTCAGCAGGCCAGTGTGGTAGCTGGATCACTGGAAATTCTCTGATCTGTTTGATCTTTCAGACTCATCCAACCCAAACGGCCTTTCTGTCCAGTGTGGATCTGCACACTCACTGCTCCTACCAAATGATGTTACCAGAGTCTATAGCAATTGTCTGCTCCCCAAAGTTCCAGGAGTGAGTACTGAAGAGGTGGTTCTGGGTCTTATAAATAAAATTCTCTTATTATTGAAAGCAACTGTGTGTGTGTGTGTGTGTGTGTGTGTGTGTGTGTGTGTGTGTGTGCTTATGTGTGCCCATGGGTGAGTCTAAGAGGGTGCCTGTACATATATGAGGAGGCCAGAGGTTAACTTGAGCTATCTTTCTCTTGCTTTTCTACCTTATTGTTTTTGGCACAGGATCTCTTGCTGAACCTGGAGATCATGACTCTTTGCCTCCCTAACTTGAGGGTTTTAAATGTCTACCATCATGTCAGGCTAATTCTGTAGATCCTGGAGATACCATCTTGGGTTCTCATGTTTGTACATCAAGGATTTCACCAACTGAGCCATCTTCCAGACCCCCAAAACTGTTTTAAAAATGGAATTCATAAGCTGTCTTAATTGTCTGCTCTAAAAGGCTTCTTTTAAGCTCCGTGTTCTGGTAAACATGACTTACTCTTTTAAAAAATATGTTAATGTTGATTTTTCTAAGAAAAACCTTCAAGATATTTAAACTGTTTAAACTTACAGGATCTCAAGAGCCTAAGGTTGAAGGTTAAAATCCCCTCATGACACATGCTCTCCCAGTGCTGCTGCTTTTCATCCCACATGTCCTGTTACTCTGAATTCTCCAGCAGAGTCTAATACGGAGGCAGTGATGAGCTAGCCTTTTCATTTTTCATTTTTTCAAGTTTCACTTTTGTGCACTTCACATTATACCACAAGGTTTGGTGGCTCTGTGCTTGCTACTCCCCACCTCCTTCCTCAGACTGAAGAATCTCAATTGACCTAATTTAACTAATTGTTCATTGGTCCTTTTTTTGTTGTTGTTCCTGCTTAAATCTGTTGTTGATTTGCTCAAAGGAATTTTTCACTTTAGTTTTGATTTTCAACTAGAGAATTCCTCTTTGGAGACTTGAGAGATGGCTCAGCAGTTTACAGCACTGGTTGCTTTTGTGGAAGACCTGGGTTCAATTCCCGGAACCTACATAGCAGCTCTTGCTTTTCTGTCATTCCAGTTCCAAGGCTTCTGACCCTGTCTTCTGGCTTCACTGGGTCCGAGGCATGTAGTCAAAACACTCACAGAATAGAGTAGATAAGTCTTTAAGTAGAAGAATTCCTGTTTGAGTCTTCTTTATAATCACCAGATAAATTATTCTTTAACTATGACCCAGTCTCCAGAGAAGAGAACTATAAGCCAGTAGACTGTGAAAGCTGTCTCAAAATTACCTCAGCTGGCTGAATCAGTGTGCTTGCCTGGAATGTATGTGAGTAATAGAAAGGAGGGGTCTTAGGTAGAGTTTCATTGCTGTGAAGAGACAACCGTGACCACAGCAGCTCTTATAGAGGACAATGTTAATTGGGGCTGGCTTACGGGTTCAGAGGTTCAGTCCATTATCACCATCGTGAGACATGGCAGTAATGCAGGCAGACGTGGTGCAGGAGTAGGAGCTGAGAGTTCTACATCTTGACCGCAGGCAGCAGCAGGAGACTGTGTGCCACCCTAGGCATAGCTTGAGTATGTAAGACCTCAAAGCCTGCCTCCATGATGACACACTTCCTTTAACAAGGCCACACCTACTCCAACACAGCCACATTTCCTAATAGTGCTACTCTATATGGCCAAACATTCAAACACGTGAGTCTATAGGGGCCATTCCTATACAAACTTCCACAGAGAGGGAAACAGGTAAGATGGGTGTCAGGATTGAGGGGATGGACTCCTTTGTTTGACTCTGTTGCCTGCCCTTTCTTATTTCAGAACTGGATTCTTTAAGCTAACTGACTATGGTCTTCAAGAGATTTCAACCTGCCGGCAGAAAGGCTTTCACCCCCATGGCAGAGACCCACCGCTGTTCTGTGTACGTATCTATGTAGAAGCCAGCAAACACATGAAGTGCATGAGGTGCATGGTCCTTTCTAATCCACAAGTGTTCAGCCCTGTCACTCGCCTTCCCAGTGTTCCATAATGGGCATGGTTGCAGGAAGCAGCGTTCCTGAGAAGTAGGCTTGGCTCTCAGCTCTGTCACCCGGTGACTTCATGTTTGTGAGGCTGCTGACCCTTCCTGGGTCTTTCATCTGATCTGTGGGATAATAAGAATACTTACTTTACAAGGTGATCATTGAGAGGATGAAATAAGTGGGATGCTGGTGTAGCCCAGTGAGTGACAGACGCATGCTCAGCGTGCCGGCAGCCCTGGGTTCAATCTCCAGCATCACTGGAAAAGGAAGTGATAGCAGAAAGTACCTGATGCATTGTGTGCTTATCAAGTGTTACTTTGTTCTCCTTCGGTTACTAAGTTTCAGTCAGCAGTCTGAGTGCAAAGGGAAAAGCTGTGTCAGATAGGTAAATCAAGCATATCTCATGCTAGAATTTTGCCTAGAGAGTAGGGTTCTCCCCTGCTCAGGAAGCCGTTTCTTCTCCTGGGTTGTGCCTGTGATAGCCGGTTTAGCTGATCAGATGTCAAGGGTCAGATGAGCCTCGGAACAATGAGATTCTGGCACTTTCCTCCACACCACACCATTTCTTTTGGGTCCAGAGAAAAGCAAACAACATAGAGAAAGGAACCAGAGCCATGCGCCATAAAATATGAAAAGTCTGGGGATAGTGGGGAGTGAGACCCATGGGAGATTAAGATCATGGGATCTGAGGGCTGATTTTGTATGCTAGAACAGTTATTATATATATAATACATATATACTCACACACACACATGTATGTATGTACATGTAGCCTTTCATCTGGGGAGGGTGTGATTCAGACCATGAATAGAACTTGATAAGAATGATGATTCCCAGACCCATTACTGTAATTGTCACTGACATCATGGTCTGGCTTCCAGACCAGGAGCCACTGACCTTGAGACAGTATTTTATCTACTTATTAATTAGTTTTCAGAACATCACAAGAGTACTGCATCTACATCACTCCCACCCCTGTCTTCCCCCCACCCCCAAGGCTCTCCCATGCCCCGTCTTCTTCATCCCAAATTAATGATTTCTTAATTATTGTTATATACATGAACACACATACACACACATGTATATACAGCCTACTGAGTCTATTTAGCTTTGTTCCCACATCCATGTGTCCTGGGCTGACCACTTGGGATTGGACAATGGACTTAGTCAGGAGCTCATCCCTGGAGAGAACTCATTCTCCCTCTCTCAGCAGACAATGCCCTCCTGTAGCCTTTCATCTGGGGAGGGTGTGAAATTTCTCTCCTCCATGTTGGCATGTCAGACTGATGCTGTCAGTATGTATGCCTGGCTTATACAACTGTATTGTTGATATTTCATGGATGCATTTTCCCTGTGAAGTCTAAGGCTCACTGTGTAACAGCAGGCATCCTAGGCCTTTGGCCCCTCCTCTGAGCTTGTCCCTGAGCCTTGGGTTTCCTGGGTGCACTGTAGTGATGTCATTTGTTTTCTCTGTTACAGTCTCTATCTGCTGCAAAAGGAAGCTTTGTTGACGAAGGGTGAGAGATAGACTTACTGTGGGTAAAAAGGATATTTAGAACAGTCAGAAACTCTATTGGTTTAGGAACACAGAAGTAGTAGGTTCTTCTCTCAGGTCTGTGACCCCTCCAACCTTGGCTAGGCTTACAAGTACAAATTCTCTCCCACCCAGAAAGCCTTGAGTTCCATTAGGCAACTGTTAGTCACCCCTGAGATTAAAATGCCTCTGTTGCACCAGTGTAGATGTCTCACCCTCATGGCCAGTATGGATGGTCACGGCTGTGGCTTATAGTCTTTATAACTGGGTAGGACATCCAATTGCTCCTCTTCCTTAGCGGCTTGCACGGTAACTCTCAGTACTATAAGAGCCAGTCCTTACCAAAGAGGCTTTCCTGGTCAGTTCCAGCTCAGATCCTCCAAGTACCATGTCGTAAAGAGTGTGGTAGCTTCAGCAATACCAAGATCTGGAAGGTGACCAAGGCCAATGACAATAGCTCAAATTGTTTTAGGAGACTTATAGTCTCCAACCAACAGCTTAGAAGTTTTCCATGCCTAGAAGTGGGGTTTTGTTAGATAGTAAATGGCTCTTGGGGGAAGCACCATCTCCCCATGTGGTGTGCATATGTGTGTGCGTGTGTATACATATATGTATATGTGTATGGGTACATATATATGTGTGTATGTATGTATATATATGTATACATATATATGTGTGTATATGTATGTATATATGTGTATATTATATATATTGCTACATAGTTATATAGTTATATGTATGTCCCTGTATACATATACCCTGTATACATATATATGTATATAATTGTGTATGTTATAACTATGTAACTATATAACTGTGTATATGTACATACATGTATTATACACATATATATATATATATATGGTGGAAACAAGATCTCAATATGTAACCTGGCTAGCTTAGTACTCACTATGTAAACCAGAAACCCTTAAACTCACAGAAATCCACCTGCCTCCTGCCTTCTGCCTCCTGAGTACTGGAATTAAGCATGAATGCTACCTCAGCTAGCATATTTTACTGATATTTAAAGTAAAGTTATAAAATGGCATGCTTCCCTATGTTTTCAAGCACCCTTCGTATTATTTGTCTCGTCTTCCCTCTCTCCCTGTATTAGCCTGCCTCCTCGTCCCCAGCCAAGTCCCCCCATTACTCTCTAAAACCCCTCTGTAGCACTTGACTCCTCCTGCTCCCCTCTCTAGAGTTCCTGCTTCACTTTCCTTCCATGGCCCCTCTCTACCCTCCTGGCTTCTCTAATCTGTCAGGGGATATCCTCAAATGTAAAGATTCAGAGCTAAAATTGACATTTGTCTTTCTGGACCTGGGTTATCTCGGGTGGGCATTTTAAATGAGAGGTTTAGAGATGTAGCTGAGCTGGTGGAGGGCTTTCCTCACAAGCCCCAGACCCTGGCTCCCATGCCCAGTACTAATGAACGGAGCATAGTAGGACATACTTGTAAGACCAACACTTAGAAGCAGCACCAGAAAGATCAAGGCCAGCCTGGGCTACCTAGGAAATTTGAAGCCAGTCATACGACCTAGGCTCAAATAAATATTTAAATGGCTCTCAAGGATTTTCTACTACTTCATTGTTTCTCCTTTTTCTCTGTTTCAGGACTGCAGCCATGTCACTGTCAAGGACAGAATTGTGACGATCACAGACCTTCGATAAATCTCAATCATGAATTAGGGAGATGGCTCACTGGGTTAAAGCACTTGCCCCCAAGCCCAACAGCCCAAGTTCAATTCCTGGGAACCACGTGGTAGAAGGAGTGTACTGACTTCCCCCAAGTTGTCCTTTAACCTCCACACACACAAATTAATTTAAAAAATGAATAAATGTAAGTTATAAAAAGAGTCCTACCCTCCTCTTAAGCTGCGCATCCTGTTCAGTTTACAGGCCCCGTGGAGTTAAGTAAGCTTTAAGACAGGATAGGAAAGGGTCAACATTGGGGGAGACTGTTGATTTTCTTTTTAATTTGAAATCATCTTATTTTTTAAGACAAATGTGAAAATGAGCAAATCACACCAAGCAACTAACTCAAAAATTAGGATGCAAGAGAAAACCCCTCTCTAGATCCAACCACTGGCCTTCTGTCCCTCTTGAAATTTATCTACCAACTTGTTCATCTCTACCTTTGGACTACGTAGGGGCATCTGTGCAAAACCGTGAAAGCCTCTTTGAAGGAGTTGGCTTTTTATTGTTTGTAGCATTACTAAGAGAGCTTATCATTCTGGTGGGATGTGCATGAGGCACTCACAGCCCCCATACATTGATTTTGTTTAAAAGTATATTATTTAAAAGGTGAGGGTGTTCTTTTCTCCTGTAATAAAGCAGCTCACTTGTGTTGTGCTCTAGAGTGATTTGTCAGAGTATCCATCTCATAAACACTTAAGTCTGATTGTGGGCAAATGGGAGGGTATGTGCCTCGCTGAGCTGTGTTCCACTTCACTTATAACTAGTCAGTGTGCCCGCCTGCTTGTTCCCTCCTCCACAAGCAGGAAGTCATCTCTCCTTTTGCTGTTGTCTCAGAGTGGGTCTTCCCACTGTCTCCTTAAGCCCGACAGCCTTCAGCCCAGGCACTGAAGCATTTCAGAGTTCCTGGTTACATCCAAGTCAATGGTGTAGTTGCCTAGCCACCCACTGTGCTGGCTTCTTCTTGAGACGTGCTTACCATGGGGCGGGCGGCTTGTTTTCACACTAAGTGGTAAACTAAAGGTAGCTTAGAAATCTGTGGCACTAACATGAGCGAAGAGTGAATATGTTAGTAGAATGTTTTTTAAAGATTTGTTTGTTTTTATGTATATGAGTACACATTGTAGCTGTACAGATGGTTGTGAGCCTTCGTGTGATTATTGGGAATTGAATCTTAGGACCTCTGTTCCCTCCGGTCAGCCCTGCTCACTCTGGCCTGGCCTAAGGATTTATTTATTGTTATACATAAGTACACTGTAGCTGTCTTCAGACGCACCAGAAGAGGGCGTCAGATCTTATTACGGGTGGTTGTGAGCCACCATGTGGTTACTGGGATTCGAACTCAGGACCTTTGGAAGAGCAGTCAGTGCTCTTATCCGCTGAACCAACTCGCCAGCCCGAATTATGGGGTTTTTTTTTTTTTTAACATGCATACATGTGTGCTTGTGTGTTGTGTGTACGCTGTGTACATACAAGTGCCTGCAAAGCCAAAAGGTATTTTGGTTTCTGTACAACTGGAGTTACAGGCGGTTGTGAGGTGCCATGAAGGATGCTAGGAACAGAACCCGGGTCCTGAACAGAAGCAGAAAGTGCTCTTAATTGCTAAGCCATCTCTCTAGCCTCCCAAATTGATACTCCATCATACTAACAATGCTGCCTTCCTAAAATATATGTGGACATGTGCATTCAGAAAAGGATGAATTCCTATCAAAGGGTAGGATTATAAGATTGTATTCCCCCTCTGTTTTAAATTTTTCCCAACTAGAGAGAACATATACTGCATTGTATACTAGACAAAAAGGACAGTACTTCTTATCCAGAAACCAAAACTCCACTGCCCCCTCGATGTGGGAACCCAGCCAAGACCTGCTTCCTGGACAGGCTCAGTGAGGGGGCCTTGGTAATGCTCTTGGACAAAGCAGCAGACACATGTCATATATGGAAACCTTCCATGAGGCTGACCTCACTGCTGGAACTTGTTCAACATAAACCTTGCCTTCGAGAGTGAGCAGAGATCTTTGGACAAAGCCTAGTGGATGGAGAACTGAGAACGGCCTAAGAAGTGAATTGCTGTTGGTATGCCTGAAGTCCTGACCACAGTTCTGGACCCTTCGGATTGCTCAGTCCCCTGTGAGAAACTTTTTCCAAAGTCACCCTCCTCTAGGGAAGAGCTGCCGCAATGGCCTTCCGTTGTTTCTGCCTTCTGAGCTTGGAAAACACGGGGCGTTGCTTAAGGCAAACACCACAAGGGTTCCTGGTGGGTGGTAGAAGTGGAACCATCTCCTACACAAAAGGAAGCGAAGCCATTCTTAGATCCTCCTCTGCCTGTTCTCTGCCATTATAGCTTTGCAACCCCCAGCATCCCTATCTTCACCTCAGCTTGCCTTTTAAAAAAGTTAATGGTTCTGGGCATGGTGATACATGCCTATAATCCCACGCTGTGGAGGCTGAGGCAGGAGGCTCAGCCAAACTACTCAGTGAAACCTTTTTAAGAAATGTTAATGGCTGGCATTGCACCAAAGCAAATGTTTATCCCAATGTGCATCCGTGCCACCTCAGCATTAGCCATGCTGCCAGCTTGAACAGCCCTTAGCCCCCGTGTCCAGAGCATCGCAGACCCAGCACTTTAATGGAATAACTCAAATGACCCAATCCTGAACCAAGGGAATGGTGGACACTGGATCCAGGTATGTCTGCACACCAATTGGATTTTCTGTCAGTGCAATGAAAATAATTTGAACTAATATAAAAATTCCTTTCTCTGTGGTCAGCTAAAGCCTCAAGTGTCATAGTTATTCAGATGGTGTGATTCCTTTTTTTCTTTTTTTTTTTTAGTCTTTTTATTTTGATGGTGTGCTTTCAAAGCCATGCTGCCATTGGGATTGAAAATACTGTGTGACCGTATCCTGGGCTTACTATGAATCAATTAAAGACAATAATTAAAGCTCTTCTAAGTCTTGGGTACGGTTACACAGTATTTCAATCCCAATGGCAGCATGGCTTTGAAAGCACACCATCAAAATAAAAAGACTAAAAAAAAAAAGAAAAAAAGGAATCACACCATCTGAATAACTATGACACTTGAGGCTTTAGCTGACCACAGAGAAAGGAATTTTTATATTAGTTCAAATTATTTTCATTGACGGAC
>JADRCD010234820.1:0-15100 GCA_019843815.1 Montemys delectorum
TTTAAGGGTACCTGTGTTCTCCTGTATTTCTTTGAGAGAGTTATTTATGTCCTTCTTAATGTCCTGTATCATCATCAAGAGAAGTGATTTGGATCCGATTCTTGCTTTTCTGGTGAGATGGTGTGTTCAGGTGGTGCTATGGTGGGAGAATTGGGTTATGATGATGCCAACTAACCTTGGTTTGTGTTGCTTATGTTCTTACGCTTGCTTCCCACCATCTGGTTTTCTCTAGTGCTACCTGCCCTGGCTAAATCTGACTGGAGCCTGTCCTTCCTGTGATCCTGGTTGTGTCAGAACTCCTCAGAGCCAAACTGTCTCTATGATCCTGTGATTCTGGGATCCTGTGATACTGGACCCGTTAGAGCTCCTGGGAGTTAGAGCCTCCTCTGGGTATTATGGCACTTGCTGTGGAGTTTGCTTCCAAGGTCTCCTTAGGGCACCAGCCCAGACAGACTGGAAGGAACCTGCGCCACTGTACTGGCAGAGTTTCCGTGTGCCTGGGTCCCGCTGGCACCTACATTGAAAGTCTTATCTGGCCAGTTTCTCCTTACAAATATGCATTATCACCGTTAATTTCAACATTGCCGTTCATACCCAATGTATTTCTATGTTTTCCCCTTAACCTGTTGATTTGATAACAATGAGAGAAGTGTGTTTTAGGCTATTAAATGTCAATCATCGCTTCTGATGGCAACCTGCTCTATGTGATCGTTACAAAGTAACAAGTGTGCGGATAAGAAAAAAGTCAGGCCACAATCATTTGGGAAGTAAAGTAATTATTACAGTGTTTTAACCCAGGGACCCATACTGATGGCTGAGGAGTAGAGAGCCACCAGGTATATTGGCCAATAGTCACTCAGATTACAAGGGTGATTAACATGATCTAAGCCTACTGGGCCTAATCAACAAGAATGAAAAGGCTAGCTAGCTAAAGAAAGCAGAGCTGGGGCGTGTGTGTGTGTGTGTGTGTGTGTGTGTGTGTGTGTGTGTATGTGCGCGCGCACACACTTTTTCTCTCTTTCAGGCACACACATTTATATGCCCAGAGTTCCAATCTTTATCTGGTAGTTGACATTTAGCTCCCACCAGCTAAACACTTCTAATATTTACCAGCAACCAGCTATTAGCTTAAAGTGTCTTATCATCCAGTATGTAAGCACCCAGTATCTTTTATTGCACTTTTATTGTACTTTATTGCCATTCCAAAAGAGTTACACCACGTCTGTCAATCACACCCAGAAAAACAAAAGCTTTCTGACATTATTTTCTTTTATGGCATCAAATATAGTCAATAAGCTTTACTGTAGTGACACACATTTGAAAGATTTCTCTGAACACAAGCAAATGTAAATATAACATATTGTTCACTTTCAATTGGTACCTTATCATATCTTTGTAAAAAAAGGAAAAGCAGAAAGCAAGAACCCTCTGCATTAGACATTCATGGGAAAACGATGCCGAAGATGATGTCGTATTAAATATAAGATTTCTCCTTCTTTTTGGTTTGGTTTAATTTTTCTACTCTCTCTTTTTTTTTTTTTTGGCGGGGGGGGGGGGGGGGTGAGACAGGGTTTCTCTGTATAACCTTGGCTGTTCTGGAACTCACTCTGTGGACCAGGCTGGCCTTGAACTCAGAAATCCGCCTGCTTCTACCTCCCAAGAACTGGGATTAAAGGAGTATGCCACCACTGTCCGGCTGGTTTGGTTTTTCAAGACATGGTTTTTCTGTGTAGCTCTGGCTGTCCCTGAACTCATTCTATAGATCAGACTGGCCTTGAACTCAGAGATCTATATGCCTCTCCTCTCGAGTGCTGGGACTAAAAATTTGCTACTACCACCTAGTTAAATATAAGAATTTTTAATTTGAGAAACATAACAGGAAGGATCCTAGCCTTTTTTTTTTTTTCATTTGAAGCACTCATTTTGTCAACTACGAAAACAGCAGCCAACAGCTATCATGTACACACACACACACACACACACACACACACACACATGCACGCACAGCAGAATTCACCCCACATCTCAGTCCTCAAAGCCTGCACCTAAGTATCACCAGCAACATTAGTTTCTGCTTGATTTTTCTATGTGTTTTAAGTTTTTGTCATGAATAAATAATTTAGACGAACATATAAGATATTTTAAAAAGCAAGAAAAACAAACAAACAAACAAACAACCCTCCAGGGAAGCTGTAAAGTAAAATGAAAGTTTAGCTTTGAAGTCAGGCAGAAGTCTGTCTTGCCCAGTGGGAGCAGTGTTCCTCAGCTACTGAATAGTTCTGTGCAGATGCACACACGCACACATACACATACACAAACACATACACACACTCACACACCCAGGCACGTATGCACACATGCACGTGTGGACCATGAGCCTGTTTGCTCTTAATGAAAATGGTGTAATAATAATTATACTATATATAAAATTATATATGGCTGGTTGTATGGGTTAAACAATTTCATAAGTGGGAAATAAGGACTAGTTCTCTTCCTTTCATCTCTCTTCCTCAATGGAGACTTGACAGTCGTCCACAGACACAGTCATAACAAGAGGCTAACAAGTGCTCTGGCCAACATGGAAAAAAGAAAGACCAGGAAGAAGAATTGAGGACCACTCCTTATCTGTCTCTCGAGCATCATCTCTAGTTCACCTGAGAGAAGGTGGACTGCTACGACAGTGCCAATCAGGGAGTATTACTCCTAAGTTCAAGTCTTCAAGGACAACATAACCATCTCGTTTGTAAAAAACATTCCTTATAACCCCTCTAGTAGGCCGTACCTTCCCAGGTTCTCAGATGCCTCAGATCTCCCATGTAATGGCAACCTGAATAAGGACAGTATTTCATCAAATCTAAAGTGACATCAAGGGTTGCATTAGCACCAGCCAATGAAAAATGTCTCCAAAGAAATAATGTTATAAAGAGCCACCTCACAAACACTAATCTAGCAAAGGGCCCCATTTTCTGGGGAGACTACACAAGTGGTCGACTTACCACACCCAAAGACATCGAGGGCATATGCATGCCTCGAGCTCGTGATCGGCTGAAGAACGGTTTCTAAAAATCTGAACTTCCAACTGGCACTGTGAACGCACAACCAGTGTGGTCTAAGCACGCCTCAAGCAGAGAATAAGGGACTTGCTCCTAGGTGTGGATTCCATGCAAACAGAATCCACAGATCTTCTACAGAAGATCTCAGCTCTGTTTGTGCTGATAAGCCGTTCAAACATGCTCTCAATCGTAAGGCACATCTAGACGTCAGGGGTGTTTTAGATGGGAAAGTGTGTGTATTAGACTTTAAAGAAACGCAGAAGCCAGGTTTTCATAAAGAATGAGGTGGTACTAAGCACCAGTCTGGACTACTCTGAAGGTGTTGATTAGTGTTATCTGCATGTTAGTATCAGGAATTCTGAAGCAAGTCTGGCTCACAGGTACCTCAGGGATGTGGCTTCACGCTTGTGTCTGTTTTCGATTCAGACTGCTTTGCCAATATGGAAGTAGCAAGGCAACAGAGGGTGAATCATTGTCTCTGCCCAGACCTCAGGTCAGACGTTTTTGATCTAACATGAAAGGGTACCCATCTGAAGTCAGCTTTGGTAGAAAGGAACTTGCTTTCATTTATCCAATTTTAACAAAACAATGTAATGTACTTTCTAGTTATTCTTATTAGCTTCCATCCAACACAGTATTACTATATACATATATATACTGTGTGGGACAGGTAATTCCTTTGGTTTAAATATATAGGTTATGTGGACATGATTAATTGCTACTGAGGGCAGAGAAAGTTTTATGGTTTTTTTTTTTTTATAGATACAATATAACTAGGCATCATTACAGTTTATTCTTTTTCATTTTCGAAAACTACATTCTTTTTTTTTGGGGGGGGGGGAAGGGCTTGAGACAAGGTTTCTCTGTATAGCCTTGGCTGTCCTGGAACTCACTCTGTAGATCAGGCTGTCCTCAAACTCCTGCCTCTGCCTCCCAAGTGCTGGGATTAAAGGCGTGCGCCACCACCGTCCGGCTCGGAAACTCCATTCTTAATAGGCACTTGGATTCAGGACTTTCTTTCATGTAGTGACACTTCATCCTTACCTTGTGTCCTTCAGCTCTATGGGCCATTTCAGAAAACCATTTGAGGAAAATGAAAAATGAAGAAATGGCTGACTGACTTACCTGTTTGTAAACAAACACAGAGAGAATGGGAGAGGGAAAGAATACAAAAGTTAGATGTATTCTAAATAAATAGTCTTCAAATTTCTTGTGGCTCAGCTGGCATTTGCATTCTCTCGTGGCATTTGCAACTGTTTTCCAAGTTCACCCTCATGGCCAGTTCAAAGCATCCTTTCCTCCGTCTGCCAGAGATGGAGAATCCAGAACTCCTACAGGGGTCTATCTCCCAGGCCTGAGGCTTCTACATTCATCAGTCTCACTCCATGTCTCTGAAGTTTCGGCCCACACACAGCCTCTGCACACTGAGAGACAGGTGTGGGGCTGGTGTCTAAGCTCATTTCTCTAGCACGTTGTAATCTTTTCGTGGGTGGACCCACTTCACCAGAGTCACAACCCAGAGCTTTGTTGTTGCGAAACTGATCACCACCACCCTAGAGATTCTCTGTCTTCAAAGTGTCACTAATTTTAGAATCTATATGAGCGCCTTCTGTTTTCTCTGAGGGCCTTACTGGCAAGCCTATGGCTGGCTCTCACACAAGTATATAAATTCAGGAACAATTCTACAGAGACGCCAGTTACTATAAGCTAAAGTGTATAATTATAGGTTGCACACATCTCAGTGTAACACTGCAAGGGATTAACACCTTTCAAAAAATAAAACCTAAAGGATGTAAAAGCTGATCACTCAACGCACAGACGAAACAATGGAAACTGGGCTGCTTGGAAACACTTCGCAGATCTGGAAAGACAGAATGACAATGGAGACTCTTAACAAAAGATTCTTGGCCAGCACCGGCTGCACCTGAAGCTCGCTGATGAAATGATGATAAGTATGGTTTCATTCACGCATGAAACTCACTCCAGAGCCAAGATGAGAAACCCGCACGCCTGTTTGCGGGTGTCGACGAAGACTCAAGCTGGGGTTCTGCTTGGAATAGCTTCACATCACACTCCCCAAATATTATTCTCTCAACCAAATTTATTTTTACTTTCTAGCATATGTTAATCAACAATTTCAAATTGTCAGTATAAAACAGCAACATCATTCCCCACACGGCAGACTGCCTATGCGTTTCCCTGATTACATGAAATGGATATTTGTAGATGGAATTTATTCTGTTTATCAACTACATTAACTTATCACTGTCCTTTTATTCTTATTGTTTATTCTACCAGGAAATACACTTATGCCTAGCTATATATTTTAACAGATTTGCATGCATATGAATTCCTGGATTGGAGCCTGCCACGCGTAAATATTTAATAAGGGGTAATGATAGCCATCATCATGACTGTCTGTTGTTATTAGTAACAATGTCCTTCCTTTAATAAATTCTAATTGTACCATGATCTATGTCTGCCGGGAACTTCCCTCAGCTGTGTAGGATTTATTTCAGTTTTACAAAGTGGAATTCTAAATTGAAGTAGTTAAAATATATATAAAATTACTTTGGTTTATGTGAATGGGTCTGAAGACAGTGCGTCCCATCACAATGGGTTGGAAAACCATAGATCCCCGTATGCAGTACTGGGAAGTGCTGACAAGTGGAAGGTGATAGGACCACAGAGATAGATGCCTTCCTCTGGAGAGTGGGCTAGCTGTTGCAGGGATTAAACCCCTTTCTCTCTCTTCCACCTGTTAATCAAGAACCTCTAGCCACAGAGCTGTGAAAAAAAAAAGGCATTTCTGTCGCCATTGCCACCGACCCTATCGTTGTCATCAATGTCAAGGAATCCCCCCTTCTAGGGTAGCTGTAATGGCGAAGTTGGTCTAATCTAACTTCTTAAACATGGCGTGGACTGAAACTGGCCCGTGGTTTGTTTCACTTTCAGCTCTAATATCATTCTATCTCTTTTCAGAGAAACTGTGGAAGGAGGACCCAGGAAGCGTTCTTTTGTATTATTTTCCAGCATTATTTTTCCAACAAATTCATCTTGTAATTAATTTAAATACTCTCCTATATTGAGTTCAGTTTAAACAAAAATGCTTAGGCCCAGTTGCAAACAAAAGTACTGCATTCTTTGACAGTCAGAGAAATAATTCACTTTCGGAGATCCCTTTATTGTTGCTATCTTTAGCTTCTACGGGAGGTTATGTGAAAAAAATAAAATAAAATCCCGCGGACACTTGGAATTACACATCAATGTTCCGCATTCCTGTTTATGTTAAGAGTTCCAAGAATGGTCATGTGAGCACACTGGCTGCCCCCTGGCAGGGCTAGCATGAAAGGCCATTCGACCACATTGTTTAATTGTATATAGTCCAACACTAGGAAACTCTCCAAACCTTCCTGTAAACACTGCGCAAGGTCTGTAAGTTCTGCTGCACAACGGAGTTCAGGCTTTGTACAGTTAGCTTCAAGTGACAGCTCAGGGTTTTAGACAGTGGTTGGCATTGCTAGTACACATTGCTTTGCCACATAAAACAAGCTGGCATTTAGGAACTCAGAAACTTAGAAACTAATGCTTGGCTGCAAGGGTGTCATTTCCTCCCCACCCCCCAAGTGCACCTACTTGGCGCAGGGTTTAGTTTCAAAGCTATAGAGGAAGGCAATCGATCAGCGATTCTTGTGTTAAGGTTGGAAACAGAACAGAGTCGAATGAGGATCTCTGAGCATTGGCTGTGCAAAATGGAATTAAGTGTACCGGCCATTATGTCAGAACAACCTCAAGATTTTGTTAATTTGATGGAATTTATTATTTTAAACTGTTTGAAGAAAGAAAAAAAAATCATGTTTCTATACACTGTTGAACTCCACACTGGCTTCTGAGCTTTTGATTAAGAGGGAGAGGAAGGCAGAGAACCGTAGGGGAAGAGGGAGCACATTCCAACCCTGGAGTTTAGAAGAATGTGCCTCATTTACTGTTCATAGGACACTGTTTATACATTCCAGACTTCCATCTTATAATTGCACCAGGATTTGTAAAAAGGAAATCTCAGCAGGGCAGAGAAATTATTCAAAGCAATAGCTGCACATAATTGGTATAAAATACCCGAACAGTCTGCCCTGAAAACTCTCTGTCTCAGCTACGCACATTTACACCCCCTCAGCTCTCTTTCAATATTCAAAGAGTTTGACTACTTCTCTTCTGGAGCTTGCGTCTTTTCTTCCTTTCTTTTCTATAATGACTTTTTAAATGTTTTGAAATTAGAATATAATGACATCATTTCCATGCCATTCACACCGCTTTCTCTCTCTCAAACTCATGGCCTCTTTTTCTTTAGTTGTTACATACATCTATCCCTAAATATATGCAACCTTCTCATATATGCACTATCTACTCCTAAGTGTAACCTGCTCTGTATGTTCAGTGTTACATGTGTGCATATGATCACATAGGTGACCACTTGGTACTGGGTTACCAACTGGGAGGGTCTCCCCTAAGGAATACCATTGTTCCCACTCTCTCCATTCCTAGTTGTCCTTATTTGTCTAGGGTTGAGGCCTCCTGAGCTATCACCTTTCCATGCTGCATGTCCACTGTGTTGTCGCCATTGTTCAGGTCTTGTTTAGGCAGCCATGTTGATGAGACCTCATGGGTGTAGCCTCTTTGAAACTTCTAGGAGACACAGTCTCATAGCATACTTCCTGTTCTTCGGGCTCTTCTATAATGATTTCTGAGTCTTGGGTGCAGGAGCTCTGTGTTTGTTTCAGTTAGGTCTGGGTTTTGATACATTGTTTTCTGGGTTTTGATACATTGTTTTCTGGTTTTTTTTTTTTTTGTTTGTTTGTTTGTTTTTTTTTTTTTTGGTTTTTCCAGACAGGGTTTCTCTGTGTAGCCCTGGCTGTCCTGGAACTCACTCTGTAGACCAGGCTGTCCTCAAACTCAGAAATCCGCCTGCCCCTGCCTCCCAAGTGCTGGGATTAAAGGCGTGTGCCACCACCGCCTGGGTTTTGATTCATTGCAGTTTTATGTTATGGTCTCTGTTGGGCCGAGAAGGTTCTTGGAGAAGGATGAGAACCATACTTATCTGTGGATACAGGATAAATATTGAGATGGCATTTAGGATTATCCTGTAGTAGTGGTTGTAGAGTCTCCTCCAAGATTGATGACTTCACAAGAAGTCCCAAGGAGTTCACAAGGAGCCCCACGTGCTTTCTGGTTACCACCAAAGTATGAGCACTACTATTACACCCTTAGTTCTCTTGACAGGTGCCAAGTTGGTTGGTGTTTTCCATAGGTTTCATAGCTGGGCAAGACTATTCTTGGCTTCCCTCCCCTGGAAGTTTGGAACCTTCTGGTACTAGCTCTTTCTTTCTCTAATCAGATGCCTATTTTAAAGGGTCCAGTGAAGAATTTTCAACACAATTTAAGTAATAATTTCATACCCATCTAGCTATATTAGTGTTTACCTAGTTACCATAGCAACAGGTAAACTGCACCCATGTTATAGAAGAAAGGTGGTTTTATCCTTTATAGTTTTCATAAAACATTGTGAGTTAATTATGTGTTTTACCACATGTAAAAGTAAGCTAAAAATTGCATTGTGTTATTATCATCTCAAGAACTCAATTAAATGGACAAAAAAAGCCAGCTTAAGTCTGAAGATTATTCTACACACTTAAAAAGCACATTAAAGGAGCGTGAGTCACAAAGTGAGGCATAGCTCGTGCATTAGAAGCAGGGCGCTGCTCTGCACGGCCTCTCACGGGCCGCAGGGGTCTGCACGGCCCCTCATGGGCCGCAGGGGTCTGCACGGCCCCTCACGGGCCGCAGGGGTGGCCAGGTGGCTGACATGCTCCCTTCAGAAGACAAATGGAGAGAAGCAGACTAGTAGTATTATTTTCTTCCTTATAGTGCCATCGTATGTTAAATGTTATTTTGGGGGAGACCTCCTTGTGTGCTGTGTAAGACCACTGCAGATGTTACTTGGTGAAATTTTAGCAGTGTCTCCACACTAAGATGAATGGGGACTTGGGAGAATTTCAGTGATGCTCTTTTTGCAAAAGAAAAAAAGAAAACACGAAACCAGAACCATTGCCTTACCTTTCATATTCACCTTAAGGATGAAAAGATGTAGTAAACTTTGTGCTAGCTTCACACAATAAGAAACAGAATACTTATGTACAGCAATAGACATTTGTAATAATGAGTCACAATAATAATTAGAAATTGATTTGCTTTACTCATTGCTCGGGCACGTGTAAGTGTGTGTGTGTGTGTGTGTGTGTGTGTGTGTAAAATGTAAGTGTGGAAATACTCTTGTTGAGTGTTTGTTTAGAAGTCAGAGCACAATTTGCAAGAGTTGCTTCTCTTTTCATCGAGGTCCTAGGGATCCTACTTAAGTGAATCCTCAGGCATCTCTCCAGCCCAGAACATAATTCTTCTAAACAGCAAAAATCTCAAATCTAGTCCTTCAGTCTAATAAACACAGGCTAACGAAGCCTGGTTGGAAGAGTTAGGCAGGAGGTGGGCTCATATAGAAGAGAAGCAATCAGGAAATGCCCGTGGACTTCAAGAGTACAAACTAGTTTTCATTTGCAATACAGACGCTATTTCGTAATTATAGTGTTCTGTGTTTCTCTTTATAGAACAACCATAAGCTTCAGGTCATTCTTTTTTTCTTCTTCTTCTGATTTCTGAAAACTTTAAAAGAGAAGGTTAAATGTTCTCAGAAGGGAGAGCAGAACATTCACATCAGAGTCACAGACATGATCTCAAGGATGATCTACACAACCTATCATTAAGCCAAAGAAAATCAACAAATAGCAGAGAACTAAAATTAGTAAATCAAAAATCTTGAACAGAAGGTAAATACAGCATTAATATTTTATATTTTTAAATTTTATATCTGTCATGTTTTCTTCTATTTGTATATATATATAGTTCTTTGTGACCAACCAGCTGTCTACATTGAAGAGGAAGTAGTGCGAGAAGGGTCGAATGTCCAGACAAACTACATTATAGAAATGTGCTATTGCAAACTAAGTGCTGTTCATGGTCATTGAAGTAGCCCTTCAAATGATGGAAAATTTGAGTACAGTGGTCTAGTGATAATTCAGCATAAATAAATATACCTACCTTTATTAAGTACGTACTACATACATGAAAGGGTTCTCATATGTTTGGCCTAAGGGTTAATTGGCAAATGGATTCGGATCCTTCTCATCTTTGCTGGTTTTCCTTTCTTCCCCCTTTGCATATTAGTCACCAGCACATTTAGGATTCTTAATGGTTTAAAAACCTAGAATTGCAAGACACACCTTCTTATTTCTAAATGGACTCGCTAAAAAGTCAACCAGGGAGTGCTGGTTTACATGGGTTTACTCTAGCCACATCTGTCCCACACAAGAGCAGCAGGTGCCTAAAACTTAAAGCTCGGTCCCTGGGTCGTATTAGTCCAACTTTAAATCCTTTTCCAGAGGTCAGTGGTAGACACAGAATATTCTTATCTCTGTGAAGCTCTAGTAGACAGAGCTGTATGGACTGGATGAGTAAATACATAGGAAGTCCCCAGTGCCACTTGATAATGTCACCTCCAAATACTTAATGCCAACAATTGTTTGGTGGGTTTATGTATTTAATGCGGGTGGCAACTCACAGCTCTACCAACAGTTAATTTTCTTACAGTTATCCTTTCTTGAGAGTGGCTTACCCATCAGATGTTTTGTGCATAGTAGGTCTCCACTAAATATATTTTTATATTCCTTAAGTAATGAGAGATGTTTAAGAAGGCGATAAGTAGGCCTGTTAAGGAAAGGAAACAAAAGTAGCCACAAATAAAAATAATAATAAATAAATTTAATTTTATTCCCTGGCCTCAGAATATGTCATTACTTGTTTTGGCTTGCCTGAGTTTTGACAGTGTGTTTGTAGACAGTCTTCGGTAGCCATTGTGTGACATTTCACGCTAAGTGTGACTATGACCTGTGATGACAACCTAACTCACAGCATCACTTATTCTTGTCAGGCAAGGATGTAGCCTAACAACCTATAGCCAATCCTAAAAAACAGACATTAGAGATGTAGCCCCTTATTTTTTTTACTTTTAAAGTAATTGTCTAAAATTTCAAATAATAATGCCTATCTATGTTGTTTAAAAATTATACTAAACATTTTCATTTTAATGTCCTTCTATTTCTATATACAAAATCTATACAGTTGGCACAGAAGGTCCAACATCCTCAGATTCAAACAACCATAACTGAAAATATTCAAGGATTAAAACCAGCATAGCCATATAATAGAAAATACAAATTCAAAGCCAATATGGTATAATGACAACTTATACATCACTCACATTGCACTAGGTATTATAAGTAGTGAGGGATGATTTAAATAATTCCGGAAAAAAATGTGTAGATCATCTGCAAATACAATGTATTCCATTTGAGCAACAGGCAGCTGCAGATTTGGCTATCTGTTGGGGAGAGGTGTCTGGAGCCTCTTCCCTGGGGACGCCAAGGGACAAGCGGACTTGATTTGGTTTTGTTGGTAGTGGCGTTGCTTGAGAGGTAGGCTGGCAATGCTGTACACCAGGGCCTTGGATTCCTGAGCTGAGCTGAACCTCCTTGCTTGATCTCCTAAGAAGCTGGAATGCAGACGCACACCACTATGCCCCATGCACCAACCGCATCTACTTTAGAAGTCACTGACCATCTGACCATCTTGCTCCTGTACTGTATACAGTACGTACCTACACTAACAAAGGTGCTTACCAGGCCTGATCACCTTTGTGAGGACACAGGAATCTAAACACTCCATACTGCTCACACCGCTTAGGTAATTTAGATCCAGCTCATGCCCGTCTAATCATGTGTGCGTTTGAAGTGGATGCATGAAGTGGACCTAAGGAAATCTGTGGATCCCTCTTGTTTCTCTGAGGTCAACAAAAGACATGGATTCAATCTAATGACGTTTAAGTTCCAAAGCATTATAGTAGGTAAAAAACAATATTTCTTATCTTTCAGAATCTCACATTCTTGCCAGGCACCAGTAGCACACCTCTAACCCCAGCACTAGGGATGGTCCCGAGGTCAGGACTAACATCAGCTGCCTAACAAGACCCTGTTACAGCAAAAGAATCTTAAATGTATAAAAGAGATATACTAAACCTATCAAATATATGTATACCTTCATAATGTTTTATTTCTCAGTCTTTTCCTAAGATCGAATATAAATAAATCTGTTATACGAATAGTCTAAATGAGATACCATTTAAATAAAAGTAAAACAATCCAATGAATAAACTCCATGTCCCTCACATTTTTATATTTGATAAGAATGAGGTTCCACTCTGCCGAAGAGTGTTTAGGCCCCAACAAAGAATTATTTAGGTAGTATGCCTGTGCATTCTCAAGTGAGTAAACTTTGCTTCCTAACACATCGAGAAGGCGAGATTAAAATACTGAAACTTGTAAGTCAGCAAGTCAGCTTGGTCGAGAAAGGGAGGGGCTGGAGGGATGGCTCAGCTGTTAAGAGCACTGGCTGCTCCTACAGAGAGGCCCTGCGTTTGATTCCCAGCATCCACACTGTGGCTTTCTACCATTTGTAACTCTGGCTCCAGATGGCTCTTATGCCCTCTTCTGGCCTCCTGTGGGTACTGCATGTTCTTGGGGTACAGACATGCATATAGGCAAAAACCAATAAACATAAACCCAAAGTAATCTCATGAAAATATTAATTCATCTATTGATCTGAAATTCCATTTTTTTAGACTTTAATTCCCTCATTGATTATGTGCATTTCTAACACTGACGAACAATGTACCCCACTTCTAAGGCAGTAAGCATACTCAAAGTTTCACAAATAAAGTTTAAATAAAGAAATCCAAATGCAAGGATTCTGCTGTGTTCAGGAAAGATTCGGAGCAATTTATTCAGAACAATATACATGAACGTAATTAACAACAAAATCTTTTGATTCAACGCATTAACACAATTTCCTCCATTTAAAGTAAGAAGATCTTCAGCCCGAGCAGTCTGTTACTCCGTAATAAAAGGTTGCCTCAACTGTCTACGTGGGCATGCTTCTCCACACCCTTTAAACACTGCAGTCTCTCTGCCCATGATACGTGTCAAATAACAGTGGTCTGCACAGCTTGGTTCTATTACAGATAACGGGATTTGAAATTGCCCAACAGCCGTCTCTGACAGTTCCCGTAGCTTCTAGAGTTTGCCAGCTACTGCTGAACACACTTTGAGGGCGAGAAAAAAAAATGGTTTGAGGCAGAAGATGCTCAAAACAGTGAAAAATAAGCGAGTGAAAGTTGTCACAACTGACTCCATTATGTAATCCTTGGAGGCTGTCAGTTGAATGTCATCAACACCTCTTTTCCAATGGACTTCAATTATTTCAAAACAACTTCCTATTTTTCTTAATATCTTATTAATCCCTAGGGCCTTTTGATGGTCCAACTTTAAATTCTTAGAGAGTTGGAGGCCTGTAACAATCTTGGATGCATGGACATGAACTAAGGAGGCCTTGGGGGAATCTTTTGATGAACATGGGACCAGCATTCCCTCCTGTCCACTTAATATATCTCAGCTTCCATATTTGACTCTCCTTCTGCTCAGCACACAGCCAGTTGTGCAGATGGAGGACTTCTACCCAAAGAGCACAAGAGAAAAGCTGTGCCGATGGTAGAGGGCCGCCTGACGCTGCTCCCCGGGCCTCTGTCTTTCCAAGATTATTCATACAGCTAACTAAAACAGATCCTCAAGCATGATAGCAAGATGAAGTGTCTTCTTCCAACCAGATAGCACATCTTGGAAGAAAACTAGAGACTACTGTGCAGTGGCTGTCTTAGGAAGAGAGTGGTTCCCATTAAGAAGAAGAACTTGAAGAAACAGGAGGCGTTTAATCAACGCACCCCTGGATGCGCGGTTGTTGTGGACCTAGTGGGTTAAAATGGTTGTGGACCTAGTGGGTTAAAATGACATCGAGAGACAGAATGAAGAGCACTTTAGAGTCTACCTCTGCCAGGGTGAAAGCAAAGCCCCTCAGGAAGATGGTCAGAGGACCCAGAAACAGAACAAGGACATAGATAATCCAGGATCCCCAGAGGATGAGGAGGTCTGCCTATAGGCTACTCAGCTACTCTGAAACCAGAGAGAGAATCCGATCTAGCCCAGAGCCTGGCTCTGGTAAAGTCTGAGAAGCAGCGTACTGTAAGCTTTCTCCTGGAGGGAAGGAAGTAGGGCAGGCCAGCCAGCCTTCCCTTCGGGATGACCTCAGAGCATGGGAACTGCTGATTCCTGTTGTCACCAGCTGGTGACCCTTGCCCCATCCATCCTCGTGATTGGTTTCCTGGTGACTCCTGTAGCTTATGTGAGGTCTCTCTTCTTCCTTCATGGCTAAGGGGCTGAGCAGTCATGTGAAATGAGACCCAGGTCCCCCATTCTGGCTCTCCTGTCATCCTTACCCACGCCCCCTCTAGTCTCTCAACCCTGGGCAGCCATCCTCATCTGTAAAGGGAGGGCCTGGACCAGATGATGCTCAAGCTCCTTCCAAGTCTAGCATACTGTGGATGTTATAAATTCCCAGAATCATACATTTCAGAGTTGAAAGGGACTTCAGACATCATCTATTTAACCACCCGCTCAACCTAGGCCAACACGGCCAGAACTAAGACGCTTTGAAGGTTCTCCATAGTTGGTTTTGGCTGATTGAAGACAGCAATAATCAAAGCTTAAAACTTTACAAGGCAAGAAAAATATATATGTAAATTTTTGGAACATCTAAGAAAAGTTTTGAAGGAAAGGGAAGCCCAGAGAACGGCATGATGTCTTGTTCAGAAGTTACTATTGAATTAGAAAGACCCAGCCTTTGGGTTCACACTATAAGATGCATATTTTTTTAAAAAAAAAAATCTTAAGATGTCAGAAAATTCGCCAAACCAAAGTCATTGAATTAAATTTATCGCTATGTATACAAACACACACACACACACACACACACACACACACACACACACACACACA